>PITA01030562.1:0-16331 GCA_004023965.1 Spilogale gracilis | reverse complement strand
GAGGGGTAACCTGGAGGACAGTGGGAGAAGGAAAGTAAATGGGAACTAGGGTAATCCAGGGAGAGAAACGAAACAACAGAGACTTTGGACACAGAAACAAACTGAGGGACTTGGAGGGAGGGGGATGGAGGGATGGGAGAGCCTGGTGGTGGGTACTGGGGACACCTAAAGTGTGGAGCACTGGGTGTGGGGAATGGGGGATGAATCTTGGAACACTGGAAAAAAAAATTTAAGTAACAATTAAAAAAAAAAAAACTACATGTGACCAATGTGTTTTAAACCTATACATGTAAACCCTCATAACATGTTCATTTTCAGTAATGGTGTGGGGTTAAGAGAAAGATTGCAAGAAACTGAGGGTTCACTAGCCCTAGCCACAATCTACAAAAAGTAAAATTGCAATCTTGACTGCTTTATGCCATGATAAAACCTGATCGTATTCATGCCACGTCGCTTTCTATATGCAGTTCTGTCCCATCTCAGGCATTCCTGTTACCAGTAAACAAAGTAGAGCCCAAGGCTAGATGGGTGAAGAGCACTTGATGCTGAAATTCATTATTTTCTGTCTCTTTCTCTGCCTTCTTACACAAAACTCCACATGAATATATGTCCCTCTTGGCCTCTCTCCTCGTCCCCTTTTGTCAAAGAGCCATCATTTTTAGCTTCTAATGAATCAGAGGTCTTGTCTTCAGAGAAATTCAAGAAGCTTTTAAGTTGGTTGGTTTTGTACTTCAGTCATGATAGCCACAAGCTAAAAATGTGTACGAATTGCAGAAACAAGCTCTAGATGAAGTTTCTGGAGTTAATAGTGAGGATGCCATTCACACTCCAACCTAGTTGCCAAGCCCTTTTTCTAAAATACATCCTGATGGTAAGGAGTCTGCTCTGAAAGTCTTAAGGAGGATGCAGAGAGGGAAGTTTGGCATTTACTCTGAGACATGGTTTCTCAAACACCAGAATCACCTGTTTTATGTGTTAAAAGTGAAGATTCTTAAGCTACACCACACAAACGAATCACGATTTCTAGGAATTTTTGCATTTGTAATGTATACTCAAATTTGAGCCCCCAACACTAATGGTTGATGTACATTATTATTGATGCTTTTTGTGAGCAGCTGAAGGCAGTATTCAGGAAGGTATGCCTCTCTGCTTTAAGACTCTATAACAGCAGTAACAAAAACAACAAGCTCCAACATGTTTGCATACTACAGTCCAGATGCATAAGTGCTAGGTGCTATATACTTCACTGAATTCTTTTTTTTTAAGATTTTATTTATTTATTTGACAGAGAAACACAGTCAGAGAGGGAACACAAGCAGAGGGACTGAGAGAGGGAGAAGCAGGCTCCCGCCGAGCAGGAAGCCCAATATGGGGCTCGATCCTGGGTCTCCAGGATCATGACCTGAGCCGAAAGCAGTTGCCTAACCAACTGAGCCACCCAGGCGCCCCTTCACTGAATTCTTAAAATAGTATGACCCATGTATTAATTTTTGTTCTCATTTACAGATGGGAAAACTGACACCGAGAGAAATTATGTAAACTGTTGAGCGTGTCAGAGCCCATCTCTAGGACAGCTCACTTTGGAATGCATGACTCCTAAGACCATACATACTCTCAAATGCTATATTCTACATAAACAATTCATAGTTAAAAACACTTGGCAATTTACTAATTGCAGAGGATTTGCAAATAAAAAGAAATACACACACACCCTAATATTTGGCTTTTGACCCCAGTTTCAGATACAGAGCTACCAAAGTGGTATCATTTCTGGGATGAGAGGTGTGTCTAACACAGAGCTCTTAGATCCCCAGGAATTTCCTGGATAATAGAACATTTGTTCTAATGAAGGGATTCTTGCTGGGCTCCTGGATAGGGGACACATACCAAAAAACCAACTTGTAATTAGAAATAGCAACTTTTTTTTTTAAAGATGTTATTTATTTGACAGAGAGAAACACAGCCAGAGAGGGAACACAAGCAGGGGGAGTGAGAGAGGGAGAAGCAGGCTTCCCGCCGAGCAGGGAGCCCGATGTGAGGCTCAATCCCGGGTCTCCAGGATCATGACCTGAGCCAAAAGCAGTCGCTTAAGCAACTGAGCCACCCAGGCACCCCAGAAATAGCAACTTTTATCAGCACTGCTCCTTTTCCTCCTCCAGAGAGGAGAGAGGGGCTGGAATATGACAATAATGGATCATGCCTACATGATAGAGCCTCCACAGAATTCTTCAAGTAGGAGATCTGGACAGGGGTCAGGCTGGTGAAAACATCTATAGGCCAGAGGGTAGTACACCCCAATCCACAGGGCCAGAAGCTCTTGTGCTGCTGACCCTTCCAGGTCTCACCTTTATCTTTCTTCATTTGGCTCTTCGTCTGTATCATTTATCAATCCTTTATTATATATTACACTGGTAAATGTACATAACTGGGTCCTTGAGTTCTGTGAGCTATTCTCACGAATGAATGACACTGGAAGGAGTTGTGGGAACCCCTCATTTGTAGCCAAGTCAGACAGAAGTGAGGGTTACCTAAAGACCAACTACTTACGAATGGTGTCTGTAATGTGGGAGGGGAAATCTGGTGGAAATGAGCCCTTCACCTGTGGGGTCTACCCTAACTGCAGGCAGTTATTTTCATAATTGTTTGCTGTGGAAAACCCATTCATCTGAGGTCAGAAGTGTTGTCAGTGTGGCAGTTAGCAGTGTGCGAGTTTAAAAGAACCAGTCCGTTTTTCCATAGATGGATTTTTACATACATTACTTCTTTTGATTTTCATCAGAACTGAATGCACTAGGAAGGTAGTACTAATTCTATCTTAGACAGAGCTTTAGAGTGCCTCCACATCCAGGAATTGGTTTTGCTAAGACCAAGTCTCCAGATTTCTACTGTCCCAATCTCTGGCAGCTTATTTGTTTCATTTCCCTATCTAGCAGGCAATGAGCTTTCAGTTCCTATGTTTCAACCAGGCACTATTCCACTTTACCTCTAACAGCTAGCTGGCTATCGAGCTGTTAATAATGGGCTTATTTGAGAGCATTTGGTGAGGAGGCTTTGACCATGCTGACAGGTGAGAAGAACTGCTGAAGGCAGTAAGAGCAGCCAGCAAGACCCAATAAGGAATTGTTCAGGTTTGGAATGGCAACATCTTGTTCTCTTATCTCCAGATAAATGATTTCCATTTCATTTTTGAAAACTGGAGCTAGTAACAGTGATTTTGAAAATAAACTTCAGGGATAATTCTGAGCCCTTGGACCTCCAATGCCATTTTCAAAGCTAATGTTGCTTTCTTCTTATCAGGCTGTCACCAGGCATTTCATAGGGAATGTGTAACATCTACTCTTTCATTTGTCATAATTTAGCATTACCTGAAATATTTGAAAAGGGTTTTATGATCATTTTAGCTCATTACCTCTCACTAGCCCCGAGGTAATTCAGCACTGAAGTCATCAGGTAGATATTATTAGAGCTATTAATACTAATAAAAGCAATAAGTTTAGTGCTATTGTCATTTTGGCAAATGGCCTGAATCCCAAGGAACTGAAAGTGATGACTGTCGATCTATAGGTTTAAAAAAATGGTTTAAATCATACTCAGACTATAGTGTCTAAAGATGCTGGGGGAATTTTCTGCAGGAGATTCAGCTTTGCATGTGAAGAATGATTCCCAGCTTCCTCAGATGGTTCATTAGAACATAATTTGAAGCCCAGAAACAACAAAAAAATAATACTATACCAGAAAATCATTGTAACAGGGACACTGTCACATGTAGATATGTAACAGATCTATAATGGATACCATTTAATGCAAGAGTTTTCATCACAAGGGAAAATATGCACCAGAAACAAACACATGTATGATTCTACTTCAAATATAATTTAAACTTCTAGCCCAGTTTTCTGAGTAAGTATGACCTGTCTTCTCTATTAGTTTATCCATTGATTACCTGATTCCGCCACAATAGCCCCCTCTCCCATTCTTAACTCCAAGACTTGTGCTTGATTTAGGACTTTTGACTATGCTTTTCATATTCCCTACATTACTTCTCCACCAGACTGTGTGACTGATTTATTTCTCTTTCATGGCACTTCTCCACAGAAGACATACAAATGGCTAAAAGACACATGAAAAAATGTTCATCATCACTACCTATCAGGGAAATTCAAATCAAAACCACACTGAGATGCCACCTTACACCAGTCAGAATGGCCAAAATTAACAGAACAGGAAACAACAAGTGTTGGAGAGGCTGCAGAGAAAGGGGAACCCTCTTACATTGTTGGTGGGAATGCAAGTTGGTGCAGCCACTTTGGAAAACAGTGTGGAGATTCCTTCAAAAATTAAAAACAGAGCTACCCTACGACCTTGCAATTGTACTACTGGGTATTTACCCCAAAGATACAGAGGTAGTGAAAAGAAGGGCCATAATGTATCCCAATGTTCATTGCAGCAATGGCCACAATCGCCAAAATGTGGAAAGAGCCAAAGTGCCCTTCAACAGATGAATGGATAAAGAAAATATGGTCCATATATACAATGAGATATTACACCTCCATTAGAAAGGATGAACATCCAACTTTTGTAGCAACATGGACTGGATTGTAAGAGATTATGCTGAGTGAAATAAGCCAAGTAGAGAAAGTCAAATATCATATGGTTTCACTTACTTGTGGAGCATAAGGAATAATATAGAGGACAGTAGGAGAAGGAAAGGAAATGGGAAGTAGGGTAAATCGGGGAGGTAGATGAAACATAAGAGACTTTAGACTCAGAAAAAAACTGAAGGTCTTGGAGGGGAGGAGGTGGGGAGATGGGCAAGCCTGGTGGTAGGTACTGAGGGCACGTATTGCATGGAGCACTGGGTGTGGGGCATAAACAATGAGTCTTGGAACACTAAAAAAATAAAATAAAATAAATGAAATCATGTTATTTGCATATTTAGTTTTTATATCCTTCCACCTTGGCCACTAGACCTTAAGCTGTCTAAAGGCAGAGAGTATGTCTCTTTTGCTCACCTTGTGGAAGAGAGCTCCTGGCACAATTAGGCACTTGATAATTATAAAAACTAATAGTGACTGGATGTACAAGCCAGGTACACCCTCTCCTTAGGGACTCGTAGGTATTAATGTATTTATTCCTCAACAAAAACCTGTGAGTTAGAAATTGCTATGGACTGAATGTTTGTGTCACTCTCAAATTCACATGTTGAAAGCCTAACCCTCAAGATATTGATATTAGGAGGTAGGATCTCTGGCAGGTGACTGGGTCATGAGGATGGAGTTTAATGAATGGGATTAGTACCTTTATAAAGGACACCCCAGAGAGCTAGCTTGCCCTCTCTGCCATGTAAGAACACACTGAGAAGACAGCCATCTATGAAGAAATGGGCCCTCATCAGATACTAAATCTGCTTGGCACCATGATCTTGGACCTTCCAGAAAGTCTCCAGAATTGTGAGGAGTAACTTTTTGTTATTTATAAAGCACCCAGTCTATGGATGTTCCTTAGAACAGCAACAAATGAAACCACTTAAAATCATTAAGTAGAACAATAATCAAAACGGCTGCATTAATTTTAAACTAAGCAATCTTTTTTTTAAACTAAGTAACATTTTTCCCCTCTCTTTCACAAACCTATCCCCTCCCTTCCAGCCTTTTGTTTCAGCAGCCTGCTATCTAAAAACATGACAAAGGAGGTTGGCAGCCATAGACACAATTCCTGTCAAAACTGGATAGATTCTGGATTTCCTATAAAGCCCCCCAGCCCTTTCCTCCAGGCGGCTTATAGTTTTTTTGAAGGCCTTCGCCTGTTGGAGCCTCCTCGGCCTGGCAAAGCAGTAACGCTATTGCTTCTCTTTATCCCAAACTCTATATTATATTTTGCCTCCAAAGCATGGAGACTGGTTTTCAACAACACAGATGGATTAAAGCATATACTGTAATTGTCCCTGTTTTGCAGATGAGAAAACTGGGTAACAGAGAGGTTAAGCTTTTGCCTTAAGTTGCTTTAAGTTATACTAGTAAATGAGGATCTGAACCCATACAGTCTAGGTATGACCACACCAGCACAATAAATGTGGGCTGAATACATCAGTGAAATAATGTATGGACAACAGGACCACACACATGCGTACAACATGTTCATACACTTATATGAACACATACAGGTTCATATATGCACATAAATGCACTTCATTTCTAGAACTATGAACAGATTTGTGCTAATGCACCCATCTGGTACCTGCCTTTTCAGATCATCTGATTAGAGTAATGCATATTCACTGAGAGTACGGGAGGAAGGAAAGAAAGGTCTACCAAGATATCGGTATTAACCACATGGTTATGGAGTTCTACTTGAAAGATACCTAAATGCCCCACAGATATCATAGTGAGGTGGAATCATTTATGAAGCACAAAATGATAGCCCCAAATAAGTTTAAAGTTACAAGAAATAGTTAATCTATTTAAAGATCAATTTCCAAGGATAGTAAGCTTTATAATAGTAGAAGTGTTACAAAATTAAAGAATCTAAATTTTATTTTATCATTTTTTAAAATTTTATTTATTTACTTGTCAGAGACAGAGAGCACACGCAGGGGGCGCAGCTGGCAGAGGGAGAAGCAGGCTTCTCACAGAGCAAGGAGCCCAATGCAGGACTTGATCCCCAGATCCTGGCATCAGGACCTGAGCTGAAGGCAGATGCTTAACCCAGACTTTAACCAAGCCACCCAGGCATCCCTAGAGAATCTAAATTTTAAAGGCCCTTAAAGAACATCTCATTCAATGATCTAAACGTTGCATGGCTTGTTATACTATTCAGAACATTTTCATATATGTACATACACACACAAACACAAGTGTAAATGTATATATCGTTTTCTCATTTGACCCTTATATCACATAAAAAGACACATAAAATTATCTTCATTTTACCAATAAACAAATTGAAACCAAAAAGAAACTCTGAGTAGTTTATATGTGGTTTCCTCACAAGTAGGTTTGGAGAAGGAACTTCTAAAAGGATTAAAATTTTTTGAATGAGTGGTGCCTGGGTGGCTCAGTCATTAAGTGTCTGCTTTCAGCTCAGGTCATGATCCCAGGGTCCTGGAATCCAGCCCTGCATGGGGCTTCCTGCTTGGCGGGAAGCCTGCTTCTCCCTCTCTCACTCCCCTTGCTTGTGTTCCCTCTCTAGCTGTGTCTCTAATTTTTTGAATGACTGCTATGCATAAGCACTCTGTTAGATGGTCTGCATATGCTATTTTACTTAATTCTCACAGCAATGGTTAAGGTAGATCTTAGCAGCTGTCCCACTCACAGGATATGAATCCAGCTCTAAGAATAGAACCACTTGCCAATAGCAACGCAGCTCTTCAATAGGGAGTGAGTGAGAAGGCCAACCCAACATTTCTGACAACAATACAATGAACAGTTGAAACAATGACTCCATATTCAAATGTATATTTTGTACTCTGTCCTTACACTATGAAAAATTTACATTCACAGTGGCAAGTCCTAGTGAGAGAGGTGTGAAACACTGTCTTCAGGAACAGGACTGTGTTCTAAGTGGCTCTAGTCAGTAGAAACTATGTATACTCAATGTTTTTGAAAATCACTTGCAAATCTTAATTCTAAACTTTTAGCAGGAAATGTGTATTTGCCATCCAATCAGTTCTGATTTGTAAAACCTGGCAGCAAAAGATGAAGAAAAAAATAATAAGCACCCATTTGGTGGGAATAGATTTTTAGAATAATTTCTTCATATGTAAATAATTTACAAGGTAGTTGAATAATTTTGGCTATTATAGCTGAATGTTTGATGAGAAAAATTTTGCTAATTTAAAACTTGGACTCATGCAGTTCTCACTTTTTAATACAAAATCAAAAAGCATCGTGGATAATTTGCATTTGAATCTCTGCTGTAGAGCTTCAGTTATTTACTTAGAGAGCTCCGCATAGCACAGTATGAAATCATTTATTTTCAAATTTAGCTATATCAGCCATTTACAAATAATCATATAATTTTCCTATATCTTCTTCTTAGCATTAATCCACTATTCTAATGACTGAGCTTGAAATATTTTTCTCCATTTGACTAAGATACTGAAGATAATATTATCAATTCTTTTATTAAAATTTGTCTTCTTAGAAATCTAACATAGATTACATGTGTTTATGTGGTTATAAATCTCTAGCTATAAATGTCCTTATCTATGTACTGTTTAACTAAAACCTTGTCTATTAAGTAATTTTTTAAGATATGAAAACCAACTTGTGATCCATCCATCTATCTATCTATCTATCTATCTATCTATCTATCTATCTATCTATCATCTATCCATCCTTGTTATCATAGTGGTTTAGCATTCCAAAAGTATACCAGTAAAAATAAAATTCTTGCATTAAGGAGGAAAAAAGGATATAATTTCTCTGAGCATTATTTTGTTTTGATTTGAATATGTGTACAATTCAAACTTTAAGCTATCATTACTTTTAAAAAGCAAGTGGGGAAAGCATGGTAATCACACAACTAAGTAATATCCCTGTTCTGTTTAAAGTAAAATAGTATCATGAAAAATCACCATTATCTTCCTTGAAAGTAGAGGCAAGGATATAGACAGTATCTTTTTTATTTTATAAACATATATACATCTGCATTTTAAGGTCTATGAAAAATTTTACCTACTAAAATATGAACTAGTTCTGAGACTTCTGAGAAAATCTGACAACCTTTTGCTCATTAGTTCACAGAAATTTAAAAAATATATATCTTGCCTGACACATACATGATAGTTTCATTTGAATTAAAACTTTCTTCTCCCATGAAACACACCTTTCCCTACTATGGACTGTTGCATGGTTTCAATGTGTACATAGTTCATATTCTATTGACTTTTTTTTTGGAGTAAATTGTTGGAGTATTTTCTTGTGATATAATTATCTCTGTTATCAAAGACAAAAAAGATAGACCATATGCAAAATAAAACAGAGAAAATGTACATAAGCTAAAAGAAGATTTCCTCTTAACAAGAGATGTTGAATGCTGGAATAGGTTACTTCAATGGAGAAGTTGGAATCATTTTCTCTGAAAATGATTAGAAATACGATTATGTGTGAATCTCTCTGTGAGTCATCTGTGTCATTCTACTTCAAGGCAGGGCATTGACTTTTATTTTTTTTAATAGAAATACTTCTAATATTTTTGATTGTAGAACTAAAGTATGCTTATCATAAAAGTCAAAGTACTGAAAATAAAATGAACTTGGAATCCTGTATCAGTACCACTTTGAATATTTTAGTGCTTTTCATTCATGACAATAAATAGAAGTATATTAACTAATTAACCAATTTCATTCATTTATGTATGCATATATATACACATATATACCTACACACACGCGCGCGCATTTATTCCTTCAGCAAATACTGCTAATGCAATTTCTGACTATTAGTCATTATTCTAGTCACTGAAGATAGTGAACAAAACATAAAAGTCCATGGACCCATAGGATTTATATTCTAGAGTGAGGAGACAGAAAAGAAAAAAAAAATCAACAAGGAAATTCATGGTTTGACTGATGGTAAGAGTCTTGAAGAAAAGGCAGGGTAGGCAAGTGATGAGTTTTGCTAGTTTACACAAGGGTGGTCAGAGATGGACTCTGTAATCAGATGATTGTGTATAGAGGCCTGAAGGTACTGATTCTCCCACTGCCAAAGACTTGATAATTCATAGAGAGTAAACCAGCAACAAAAACCTAGGTGACAGCCTGGTATGTTAGGAATCCTATGGAGACAGGGTTTGATGGAAAACAGCTCAGGGAATCTGGACTTGAATTTCTATTATTCTTTTCTATTGAAGACTTTAAGTTCCTTTAAACCTGTCTCTCTGATACCACCCCAATATCCTTCCTATCATAGTATTTTGCACAGAGCAGGTTTATCATCTAACATCAGAGATTTTACATTCTCAGATTGAGTGCTGCTCTGAAGAATATATTTTCTATGCAACTGTGACCTAACATATATACTACTTACACAAGGCTTCCCAGGTTTCCCAGAGTGTATAAATGTTATCATTTGTTGGTTTGTACAAAGGATGAAAGCTGTGTTTCCTAACTAATCTTAGAGAATATACATAGTGATAGTCTTTTAACTTCTTCGGAAGACTTTCAATTGATAATGAAGCAACTTAACTTTTGTGTTATTATCAGAAACACCTGGCCTTTACAGGACATAAGACCTGCCATATTGTGTTTCTCGTTCTTCACCAAGATATTACAAAAGGGGCAAGGAACACAGGGATGGTTTCAGATATACAAAGTTCAGATGACTCTGTTAATCCACTGAGTAGTCAATCCATTAAATATAAAAGGTTGTCCATATCTATTATCAATCTTTTTACAATGTCAGTACTTTTCATTAAACTATTTCACATGTATAATTTAAAATGAAAAAAAAATTGGTTTCTAATTCCTCATCATGGTAATGGAAAGATATTAGTTCCAAACAATTTTAAATGCATGAGTCACATCAAATCAACATCTTCCTTCCTTTAAAGAAAAGCAACACTGAGATATCAAGATCTTATTGGGATCTTAGAAGTTCATCTATTTAGTTGCCTGCTTTTCAAGATAGTTATATTCATGTAATATTATGGGAGTCATTTGGCTTAGAACTCTTACCTTTAGCTAAATACTTCTAGACACTTGTTAAAAATAAAGTCCTTCCGGGGCGCCTGGGTGGCTCAGTTGGTTAAGCGACTGCCTTCAGCTCAGGTCATGATCCTGGAGACCTGGGATCGAGCCCCACATTGGGCTGCCTGCTCGGCGGGAAGCCTGCTTCTCCCTCTCTCACTCCCCCTGCTTGTGTTCCCTCTCTGCCTGTGTTTCTCTCTGTCAAATAAATAAAATCTTAAAAAAAATAAATAAATAAAGTCCTTCCTTCTAGATCTAGAACTGTTGTGATACATCAAGTCTAACATATCACACTCCAAATGAGGACTTCATATGGCTGAAGGGGATCTTAGATGAACTTGCCTCCCACCCACCGCTCATTAAGCAAATAAAGTAATTGAGTCCAAGAAAGATTAAGTGACTCGACTGGGGTCATACAGGTATTCTCTGCAGTCATGAGTAGAATGTGTGTTTGTTTCCTTATTTCAAAGTACAAGTCTAAGCCATATCCAGTTTAGCTAATCTGAAACTATGGGTAGAAAATGGACTATGGATAATATTTGCAAAGGAAGATTCTATGTAAGTGAGAAACAAATGCTAGCATGCAGATCAGGTAGCCGTCAGTTCTAATTTGTCCTTTAAACTCAAGTGATGGCCCCCACTCCATTTCCTATTATCTGGGGGTCTGGATATGACTGAAAAATCAATATGGAACCTCATCATCTTCCACAAGTCATTGAGCATGCTCTACACATGTGGTGCTGGAGTCAG
Organism: Spilogale gracilis; assembly: GCA_004023965.1. NCBI lineage: Eukaryota > Metazoa > Chordata > Mammalia > Carnivora > Mephitidae > Spilogale > Spilogale gracilis. The sequence goes on along the minus strand of PITA01030562.1, from coordinate 4,894 downwards.
CACTCTGTACTGCAGCTTCATCCTCCATCTGGTCTCCAGAGCCAGAGCAGCAATTTCTGCCTGCAGTGCCTGCCTCAGACTAGCTTAAGGAGTGTGTCTGACCAAAGAACATCCTGTTTCCCAGAGAAAATGCTCATCAAAATTCCTTTTAAATCTAGTGAGTCCTTATCAGCAAACACCATGTTCCCGAGTCTTTTAATACACACGTTTTCCCAACACCACTGGCTGCTTATTTCAGATCTGTCCCTGCTCAAAAGATTTTCTTAGTCAAGAGACTTTCTATGATTTCACACAGTATATACTCTGACGAAGTGGTGCCTAAATAAGACTTCCACTACTAAGAAATTTTTTTCTTAATCATTATTCACTGAAAATGTTTAATTGTACATCAGCCAGCTAAGGTGTGCTCAGGGAGTTGAACCCAATTACAGCACAAGCAGAAGGAAACATAAAGCAAACAGATATTGCAGAAATTACATAATGTCTCCACTAATCAAATTAAATTAATTTTATATTAGCTCATGCTCTGGATTATCCATGCCCCATTTGTTCCTGCTGTTACCTTTTACTATCCATAGATGTCAGATTACTGTGGACTGTTTTGTTAACATTCGACAAATGTCAAAACATAGTTTCTCATATCCCACCAGTGACCTCTCTCTGATTTTCAGCCTATACACTCTCATCTCTATGTGAGTTTTTCAGAGCTGGTCTCTATGGGAGTCAAATGCATTCACCAGGGTTTTGCAAAATAATGAAATGTAACACCATAATGAAAGTGCATGTCTCTGGCGTCAGGTTACTTTATGAATTCCAAAATCATTTAGATTCAGTGAATGAGACTTATAAGTGCCTCAAGTATGATCAAATGGGGATCAGCACACTCACAGATACTGACTCCTTTCTAAATGACCTCTAAAACGTCCTCCTTTATCACAAAATTTCTTTTCCAATTATACTGAGAAATAATTGACACATATCACTATGTAAGTTTAAGGCATAAAGCACAATATCTTGACTTAAATATACTGTGAAAGGATTAGCATAACAGGTACGCTAACATCTGTCTTCTCCTATGAATAAATTTGAAAAAAGAAAAAAGAAACAAAAAAAATTTTCCTTCCTGTGATGAGACTAGAGTATCTATTCTCTTAACAACGTAGCTACCAACAAGAGTTTTAGCTACAGACCCTATGCCGTACATTATATCCTACAACTTGTTTATTTTATAACTCGAAGTTTGTACCTTTTGACCACCTTCCTCCAGTTTTCCTTGCTCCACCCTCTGCCTCAGGTAAATACAAGTCTGATCTCTTTTTCTATTATTTTGTGTTTGTTTTTCTTGTTACTGTTGCCACATAAAAGTGAGATCATACAGTATTTGTTTTTCTCAGACTTATTTCAATTAGCATAATGCCTTCAAGGTCCATTCATAGTGTCATAAGTGGTAGGATTCCCTCATTTTTTATGGCTGAATAATCCTCTGTTGTGTATGTGTATATGTACAGATGTGTGATATGTATTTTGTGGATGAACGACTTCTCTATTCATTTATTCAATAGTCATTGATGGACCCTCAGACTGTTTCTATGTCTTGGTTATTGCAAATAATGCTGCTACGAACATAGGAATACAGATATCTTTTTGAGTCAGTATTTTGTTTCTTTAGTTGTATTCCAAGAAGTGGAATTACTGGATCATAAGGTAGTTCTATTTTTAATATGTTGAGGATCCTCCACACTGTTTTTTATCGTGGTTGTGTCAACATACAATCAAACCAACAATGCTTAAAAGTTCCCTTTTCTCCACATCCATGCCAGCACTTCTTACCTCTTGTCTTTCTGATGATGGCTATTCTATCATGTAGGAGGTGGTATCTCATTGTTATTTTAATTTGAATTTCCTTGACTAGTGATGTTGAGCATCCTTTTATGTACCTGCTGGCCTTCTATACCTTCTTCAGAGAGAAATGTTTATTTTCAGATCCTTTGCCAATTTTTAAAATTGGAGTATTAGTGTTTTTGTTATAGAATAGCATGAGTTCTTTATATTTTTTTGGGGGGGATATTAACCCCTTATCAATCACATGGTTTGCAAATATCTTTTCCCATTCTATAGGTTGTCTTGTCACTTTGCTGATCACTTCTTTTTCTTTGCAGGTGTTTTTTAGTTTGATATAGTTCTACTTGTTTATTTTTGATTATGTTGCTTGTTCTTTAGGTGTCAAATCCAAGAAATCATTACAAAGACTGATGTCAAGGAGCTTTATTCATATCATTTTCTCCCAGGAGTTTCATGCATTTTCGTCTGTAATGCATTTCATGTTTTATGAGTGGTGAACAAGTGGGTCTAGTGTTTCACATGTGAATATCCAACTATCTAAGCACCATTTATTGAAGAAACTGTCTTTTCCCCATTGAGTATTCTTGGCTCCCTTGTCAAATATTATTTGATCATATATACTTGGGTTTATTTCTGGGCTCTCAATTCTGTTACATTGATGTCTTTGTTTTTATACCACTACCATACTATTTTGAGGATGTTAGCTTTGTGATGCCTCCTACTTTTTCATTCTCAGGACTTCTTTCATTATTTGACATCTTTTGTGGTTCTGTAAAAATTTTAGTAATGTTTTTTCTACTTCTGTAGAAAATGCCATTGGAATCTTGATAGGGATTACATTGAAGCTATAGATGGCTTTTGGTACTATTGAAATTGTAACAATATTAATTTTTCCAATCAATGACCACACGATACCTTTCCATTTATATCTTTTTTCAATTCCTTTCATCAATTTCTTGTAGTTTTCAGAGTAGAGACCTTTCACCTTCTTAGTTAAATTTATTCCTAAGTATTTTGCTGTTTTTGATGTTATCAATGGTACTAATCTTTTAAATTTTTTCAGAACTTTCCTTGCTAGTGTATAGAAATGCTACTGATTGTTAATTTCGTATCCCACAACTTTTGAATTCATTGATTAGATCTAACAGTATTTTGATTGAGTCTTTAGGATTATCTATATATAAACTCATGTCATCTGTGCATAGAGATAATTTTTCTTCTTCATTTCCAATTCTGATAGCTCATATTTCTTTTTCTTGCCTGATGGCTCTAGCTAGGATTTCTGGTACTATACTGAATAGGATGATGTGAGTGTACCCTTGTCTTCTTCCTGATCTTAGAGCAAAACATTTCAAAGTTACGCCATGAGTATGATGCTGGCTTGGGCTTCTCATATCTGGCCTTTGTTATGTTGAGATATGTTTCTTCCTAAATTTTTAGGAGTTGTAATTATGAATGAATTTTAATTTTTTCAAATGCTTTTTTCTTTTAATTTTATTTTTTAATTATATGTTCAATTAGTCATCATATAGACAAATGCTTTTTCTGCATCTATTGATGATTAGATGATTCTTGTTCATTCTATCAATGTGTTTATTGCATTCACTGATTAGTGTATGTTTAACCATTCTTGTATCCCAGAGTGAAATCTCACTTGATCATGATGAATGATCCTTTTAATGTGCTGCTGAATTTGGTTTGCTAGTATTTTATTGAGAATTTTTATACGTATAGTTATCAGGAATATTGGCCTGCAGTTTTCTTTGACTAGTAGTGTTCTTTTCTGGTTTTTAGTATCAAGATAATCCTGGTCTTGGGGCACGTGGGTGGCTCAATTGGTTAAGCATCTGCCTTTATAGTTCAGGTCATAATCCTGGAGTCCTGGGATTGAGCCAACAGGCTTCCTGCTCTGAGATGTCTGCCTCTCCCTCTGCCCTCTCCACTTATGCTCCCTCTCTCTCTTTCAAGTAAATAAATAAAACCTTTTTATTTATATAAAATATTTTATTTAAAAAATTATTTCTTAAAGACAACACTCACCTCAAAAAATGGTTTTGAGAGCATTCCTTTCTCTTCAATTTTTTAAGAAGGGCTGATTGTTAATTATTCTTTAAATGTTTGGTAAAATCCATCAGGAAAGCCATCTGATACTGGGCCTTTCTTTCTTGGGTGATTTGATTACTGATTCAATCTCCATATTAATAACTGGTATATTCAGGAGTGCCTGGGTGGCTCAGTCATTAAGAATCTGCCTTCAGTGCCATGTCCTGGGATGGAGCCCCGCATTGGGCTCCCTGCTCAGCAGGAAGGCTGCTTTTCCCTCTCCCACTCCCCTTGCTTGTGTTCCTCTCTCCCTATCAGATAAATAAAAAAATCTTTAAAAAATTAGTATATTCATATTTTCTGTTTCCTCCTGACTCAGTTTTAGAAAGTTGTATGTTTCTAAGAATTTCCCCAGTTTCTTGGTGTCTAATCTTTTTTTATATAATTGCTTATGATCCTTTAAATTTTTGTGGTATTCACTGTAATGTTTCCTTTTCATTTATACATTTGTTGATGTGGGTCTTTTCCTTTCATGCTTGGTAGTCCAGCTAAAGTTTTGTCAATCTAGTTTATCTTTTCAAAGAACCCACTCTTAATCTGATTAATATTTTCTACTGATTTTCTGTTCTCAATTTTATTGATTTTTTTAAAGATTCTATTTTTTTACTTGATGGAGAGAGAGAGAGAAAGAACAAGCAGGTGGAGTGGCAGGCAGAGGTAGAAGGAGGAGCAGAGAGCCTGACATGGCACTCTACTCCAAGAACCTGGGATCACAACCTGAGCTGAAGGCAGATCCTTAACTGACTGAGCCTCCCAGGTGCCCTGCTATTTCATTGATCTCTAATCTAATCTGTATTGTTTCCCTTCTTCTGCAAATTTTGGACTCAAGTCTGTTCTTCTTTTTCTAATTCCTTAATGTGTACAGTTAGGTTGTTTATTAGAGATCTTCCTTTCTTTCTTTCTTTCTTTCTTTCTTTCTTTCTTTCTTTCTTTCTTTCTTTCTTTCTTT
>PITA01030561.1:0-16333 GCA_004023965.1 Spilogale gracilis | reverse complement strand
CAGATTCATACAATGCTGGAAGACATAAAAAAGAAAAGAAAACACTCTCGTGGCCTGAGCGGACCCCAGGCAGCTGAGGGACCCCGTTCCCAGGAGAGCCGCAGGCCCCCCTTGCCCAGCTCCTTGCCCGCCGCCCCCCTTGCCCGCCGGGCTCCGCTGCGCCGCCCCGTGTATACACAGTGCCGTGTGCACTCCAGACCCGCAGGCTGCTTGTGGGAGCCGCGCACGACCGCTGTCCTCACGCGTCCTCCGCTCGTGGGACTCCCGGGTCCTATTCTGGAGTAAATTACACTCTAGTGGTGCTCTCACATCTCTGTCTTTGAAGTGGGGCCGATGGTTTTTATTACTCCCGATTTATTGGGATAAAGGCCTAGAAATAGCATTGCTGGGACAGAGGGCACACATGTGAGTAACACGTGTCACCAGGCCACCCCTCCGATGTTAGGCGCCGCGCGGCCACAGGCTGGTGGTGGGGATACCGCTCCGATGCCCCACGGCCGGTCTGCGGCCCTCCTTCCCCGACGGACAGAGAGAGGAGAGGCCGCGTGCGCCGGCACTCATGGCTCATGCCACCTGCCCGTCCTGTGTGCGGCACCGGGGAGGATGGGGCCAGGAGACCGGCCAGCCGCCGTTGTGAGCTAGTGACCGTGCACCAGGACAGACGGACACTACAGAAATGTCCCGGAGCTCTCCTCTGCTCTGGCTGCTGAATTGAGCCACCCTGTGTCCTAGCCTCGAAGCCCCAGGATCTCCTGGGGAAGCAGTGAGGGGAAGCCCCTGCCCAGTGTCGCCCAGTGCTCCCGGGGACATCATTCCGTAGACGGGCAAGTTACTACATCGCGGAGAAAATGGCCAACACTGGGTGGGGCTCGGTGTAACTCGCACTTTTTCTAAGTGCTCTCTCCATCTTTGCAGGTTTAATACTTTTTTAAATAAAGATTTTATTTATTTGACGGAAAAAGAGAGATCACAAGTAGGCAGAGAGGCAGGCAGAGAGAGGAGGAAGCAGGTCCCGCTGAGCTGAGAGCCGGACTCGGGCCTCGATCCCAGGACCCTGAGATCATGACCTGAGCTGAAGGCAGAGGCTTAACCCACTGAGCCCCCCAGGCGCCCTGCAGGTTTAATTCTTATAAAAGCCTAGCAGGAAGTATATCATCCCTACAGCATCCCCATCCTACAGATGAGAAAATGGAGGCCTGAGGAAGGAGGAATTTCTGAGGAATTCTGCCGGGCAGTTGGTGCCCCTCAGCGGGTTGTGTCTGTCTCTAACTTAGCCCCTCCCTGTGGTGTCAGCTGTCCGTGCAGTGGGTTGGGGCGGGAGAGGTGTGCCGGGGAAGCACATGGCCAGCCCCGCAGCGTGGACTGGATCTGAGTTTGATGGCGGCTTTGAGGGCTTTTGACCACGGCAGTGCTCCTCTCTGGTGCTCCCAGGCGAGAGACAGGATGCTGAGCTGATGCGGGTTGGGCTGAGGGTGAGGCACGGCTGGGGTGAGCCCGGTGGGCCTGGCCGGTGGACGGGGTAGGAGTTCGTGTCCGGAGCGGGTGCCAGCTGGGCAGCTCCGTGGCGGCCTCTTGCGACGGATGGCAGAGAAGCCAGGGAGCACGTCCTGCAGCGGGACTGAGAGCTTGGGACGTGTGTGGTGACTTGATCAAATGGTCTTGTGGACAAGGGATCAGCTTGATCCGGACCTCGTACCCCTTCCGGGCAGTAGTCATCCGAAAACCCCATTTTCTTTTATGCAGAACCTTCTACTTCAGCAGGTGCGAGTTTTTTTTTAACCTCATCCCAAGACTTGGGGTCTTTTCCCTTTCGGACTGTATTAGCTTTGTCTTTCTGAGTGCATCGTGCTGCAGGGTGGCTGGAAGGCCCCTGGGGCCCCCACGAAGCTCTGCGAGGTCAGAGGTGGCTTTCCTCCTCGCCAGGCTGACGTTTCTCCTGGTGGGTGGGCGTGCTGTGGGCAAAGCCGCCGAGAGTCACGGCAGGCACGGGGCCCACGGTCCTCGGGTTCCTCACTGCCCGGCGGCTTCACTTAGGAGCGTTCTCGATGAGGCAGGGCAGTCGTTAGTGTTACCGAGTGTTTCCGCCTCTGCCCTGAAGGTACAGGTCTGTTTAGAACTCCGTGTGACCACGCGGGCCGTGCACACACAGGCCTTGGGCTGCAGGCCGGTGTGGCGGTTGCTGCAGGAGAGTGCTGGGTGGTCAGATTGCCCGCAGAACGAGCCCCTCTTGTGGGACAGCGTGTGTCCTTGAAGAGATGACTGACGGATAAACGGGGTGTTCAGACTTGGGCACTTGCCGGATACTTGTTACAAATGAAGCTCGGCTGTCACTTTAAGGAAAACAGCTGACAGGGCGTGTTGCCAGCGATGACATTTCGGCTCTCAAGTGGAAACTGGAATTTTGGAGCCTGTGTGCCTCCCGCCCCCCCATCCCATAGTGTCCAATGACACGTGTCAGCCTCGGGGAGATCTCGGTGCTTTCCACAGGACCGGGTCCTGCTGTCGCAGACTGGGTGGGGCTGGGAGCCCTCGCGGTGCATCACTGATGCAGCCAGGTCTGCGGAGCTCGCTGCTGGGGGTCACGGCCACACTGTCACCGACCCGAGCAGCCCGGCCCATGCTCCCATATGACACCGATCAGAAAGCCCGTAGGCCTCATGGGGCTGGGGCTGCGCTCAGCCTCCTGGCCATGTCTCTGTGACACGGGCTACCTCTGTCTCGTCCACCCCAACGACCTGTCCCAACAGATGACACACCGGAGCCTCCCCCGTGCCAGACCCCAGAGGGGCTCACCCACCTACAGCAGCGCCACCGTGCTCACTCCTTGTTTTGTGTTTTGGAAAATATACTTATTTTTTCATTAAAACAGGTAATTCCTGTTAACATTCAGTGACATTATTACTTTCAAATGAATTGAATGAACACTAAAAAAAAAAAACACCTTAGTTTTAGCTTAAGATATGGTGAATAGCAGTAGGTATAGCCACATAAAGAAAAGCTTTTGGGGTGCTCAGTAATTTTTAAGGTGTGGAGGGGCTCTGAGGCTAAAAACTGTGAGCACTGCTGTTCGAAGGCCTCTGGTGTTGACAGGCATATATTTTTAAAAGCACTTACAGTTACTTCGTCCTTGGGGTTCTGACCCTGAGACCCGAGGAGGGGGGCGGAGCGACGGCTCTCAAGGGCAAGTGTTGCTCCTGTGTGGTTGTGTGGGGGGGTCGTGCGCTGGGCCCTCGCGCTCTGGGCCTCTCTGTGCCCCACCGGGTGGGCAGGTGGGCCTTGGGGCCGGCAGATGCGGCCGTACTGCCCCTGGTCGACGGGCACTGCGGAGGCGGGAGTTACAGCTATTGAAAATGACTGTTTTGTGTATGTTTTCTATTTATGTTGCATTTAATTATAAATCGTTTGGGTTTATTATGTAAATGTATATGCGGCTGAATTTACTAGAATTTTTGTTTTCCTTTAACGTTTGTTACTTTGCAGAAAAGGCAAACTTCAGGAAAGCCCGTAGATGAGTGGGGATCTTTAGAATGCTTCTTCTGGACCCAAAGTGTCTGAAAAATACAGTCACACGGAGAATAAACGATGGCAGGACTAGAAGCGTCGAATAGGAAAGAGAACAAACAGAGGAGTCGGGAGAGTTCTAAGAGCAAAGAAGAAAACACATCCAATAGGAACTTTAGGTAGAGACATTATCAGTAAATGAACACTTTTATTTTTGTCATCAAAGTGAGAGTTTCCACTGGGGGCCTGCGGGCCAGCCGGCCTGGGGCAGGACCCCAGCAGCGACGGGGCACTCAGCTCAGCCGGAGAGGGGGGCGGGTGCTGTCGGCTGCCGGACACGGGGACCTGTGCACAGGGCACATAGTAGGCCTCTGCACAAGGGGGACGGGGAGTCACCTGGAAGGAAGGGTCCCAGCACTTAGTCGGGAAGTCCGATGGCCACCGGCAGCGGTGTGCCCGAGCGCAGGTGGTCCCCCGTGTATACACCCGATGCCGGAGAGAAGCATCCTTCTCCCTGCCAAGAGGCAACATGAGCCAGTTGTCACTAAGACGAGTTTGTACAGACTTGGCCTCGTTGGCAAAGGACCCAGCCGAAAGTACCTACTCCTTAAGGGATTTTATCTGTCTTTTCTCAAAGTTCACGGAGTGTCCGCTCGCTTCTGAGATTGCTTTTGAGCTGCGAAAAGTGTTATCCTGCTTTATGAGATGGAAGTGCCCTAATTCTAGAGCTCATTAGCGACACCCGGAAAACAAAAATTGTGCGCAAGTTCTACTCATGAACAGAGATGGAAGCTCTGAGCAGAGTGTTCGGGGCGGGAAGAGGAGAGCACCCTCTGTGGCTGTCGTCGAGGGTTATGGTGGGAATCGCTGTCAGTGCAGGGAGGCTACGGAACTCACTCAGGTGCCGGAGCACGTCTGGGGAAGCAGGAGGTTACTGAGGACTCCCATTTCCGTACTTAAAAAATACCCCAAGTATATGGGAGGAAGTACATAATTTAACAAATAGGTTAAAGATGATCAGAACGCAGAAGTCAGCTTTTCCGCGGCTGGGATGCCCTGGAGGCCTCGCGCTCATACAGGGCCTCAGCACCTCTCCTGGGTGTCGCTCACGATGCCGGCAGTTTCCTTAGGGTCTGCAAAACCAAAATAGCTTCACTCAGAGGCCGAAGAAAAGACTGAACGACAAGCCACCTAGTCCCTGTTTGCCAATAATTAGTAGAAAAGTCCAAGAACCAGGAAATGGTTTTGGGGATAGAAACTTCACACTTCTGCTTGACTCCCCTGCGTGCCTCGGCGGCACGGGTGTGGTGACGATGGTGGGTGCACGGTGGGCTTCTAGTGCTGTCCTCACTACGCGCTGTGGTCAGCGTCGTCCTCTAGAGAATTTCCCTTTCTTCGTTATTTGCTTACTTATTTACATGAACTTGGAGTCATGGATTCTTATTCTACTAACTGAGTTCGAAGCCATCATTAACGTGTTGATCCTGGTACCCACAGTGCCCTCTGCTCTTGCGGATGCAGGAAGGTCGTCTGGCCCCCCTGCTGCCTTCCTGGCCACCCACCTGGAGTCTGCTCTCCCCCCAGGCGGTTCTGTTCCCGGGCCCGGTGCTGGCTGCGCTGTCCGAGTGGGCGGAGCTGGGAGATGGATGCACAGGCTGGTGCACTCACCCCTCCCGCCGGCGTGGAGTCCCGTGAGTCCGCCCGAGCCGCAGAGCTCACGCCCACACTTCTCAGTCCAGCGCCGCATCACAGGTCGGAGGACCGCCTTTCTCATGGCCCTGTTGTCAGCCCTGCTCCCACGATGGAAACTTCTTCATCCCAGCCTCCATTACCTCCTTACTTATGTACTCAATCCCAGAATGCTCAGAAAGCAATCTTTAGTCTGTGCCTCTGTGAGAAAGAAGCCCTCCAGTCGGGGCTCCGTATTTGTTGGGGGCGTACTGTCCAAATAGGGTCTGGATGCCGTGTCCCAAAACGACGAGGAGGCCGTTCTTCGCGCTCCCGGCCCTGTCCTCGTGCACTTGTGTCACTCGCTTGAAGTTTGGTCTCTTTTGTTTCTGTCTGTATTTCATCCCTCCCCTGCCCCATTTATTTTCATTTTTCGAGTAGGTGAGACTTGAGTGCAGTCCGTAAAGCCAGTGATGTGTGAGGGACGGGACTCAGCGGTGCCCCGCTAGGCCAGGCCTGTCCTGCCCCCTGTGGCCACCCACCGCCCCGCTCTCTCTCCTGGTTTGCCTTCTGGACAGAAGAGCAAACACATGTACTTTGTCTTGGATCCTGCCCCGCACTTAAGGGACATCGTAGTGGTAGCTGTCTTGCACATGGCTTTTCCACGCCCGAGCATGTCCCGGAAGGCCTGCTGTCCCTCCGCAGAGCCCCTGGCCTGCGCTCGGACGGCTGGCGGCTTCCGCACTTGCCCTGGGATGACCTCGTGTGTGCGCGCTTTCCCTCTGCCAGACCTGCACCTGCACACTTCCCCCACAGAAGATGGGCAGCTACACGAGCGGCTTCCATTTTGGCCAGTTTGTGTGTATGAGGCTTGTGCCGGTTTGCCTTGGCATTTCCGCCACGACACCCGAGTGCCCGTGCCCTGTGGTGTGGACAGCAGAGCCTGGTCCAGGAGATAACAAGTGGAGGCTCAGGGTGAGGGCCTGTTTCTCTATCAGTATTTTGGTCGCTGTTTCCGCAAGTTGTAAGAGTTTTCTTACACATCAGGAATACTCGCTTTTATCCATAAGCTCTATTAGAAGTCCTTGCCCCCAGTCAGTCCGCGGTAGTTTGAATTCTTTGTGGTGCCTCTCTGCCCTGTAAGCACCCCCCTCCCCAGTGGTTCAGACTGACCTGTCTCTTCTTCGCTTTTTCTTTAACTGCTCTGCCTGCTGAGTTATAGTTAGAAAGCTTTCCTCTGTTCCCTGATCCAGACGGACCCCCGTGTCTTATTCTGGGGCTTGTATTATGTCATTTTTTATAGCTAGGTCCCTGGTCTATGTGGCATTTACGTGTGTGTGTGTGTGTGTGTGTGTGTGTGTGTGTGTGAGGTGTGGCTCTCGTGTCATCTTTTCCCCCTGGCCGCCAGGTGTCCTGGCGATCCAGACGCCCCGTGTGTGGCCCTCCTGCGCCTGACACACACGCCTGTCCCCGAGCGGCCCCCCCGGTGAGCGTGTCCCCCAGCGGCTCCCGCTTGTCACTCGTCTTTTCTGGGTTGCCCTCCTGCTTCTCTCGGAGCTAGTTTACCGTTAATCCCTTCTCTCCTCAGCCCTCTCTGATGGACTGTCAACCTCCTCATTTCGTCTTTAATCCTCACTAGTAACCGTTCAGTCGCACGTCCCTGACAGTCTCTGGCATCAGTGTGGCGGGTGCCTCGCAGCCTCACTCGCTCCCGGCGCATCCTGGGATCAGAGGGCCTGGCTGTGCCTGTCCCTCTCTGGCCGGGGAGAGACTGAGGCACAGGGACAGCTTCCAGCATCCAGGGCTGTGTGGCTGCTGAGTGACGGTCCCCGACAGCTGCTGGCTCCTCGGATGACCCTGTCTGTTTCTTCACGCCTGGTGTGGACATGTATTTCCTGGTCAGATCGGATTATCCTGTAATTGAAGTCTGTCCCGGCCTGACTTCTACTCACCGGGTTCTTCCTCCTGCTTTGGATTTTCGGTTGTGACTTTATGCCTTGTGATGTTTCACAGATGTTCTTGGAGGTTGATGAGGTGCCCGTCCAGGGAGGGCCCGTGTCCGTGTCTGCCTGGTGCCGGAGCAGCCCAGGGATGGGCTCCCCGGCGCGTCCGCCACCGTGTCCGTCAGGTCTCGGGACTCGGTTGGGATTCTCCCCGGAATCGCTGCCAGGTGATCTGGGGTCACGAACCCCTCCCCCCAGGGGAGTCTTCTTGCTTGGTTTGCCCTGCCACCAGCGTCCAGGCCAGGCAGGGCTGTGTCCTTTCAGCAGGGGGTTGGCAAAGCCTCCCCCAACCCCAGGGAGCCGCAGACCCCTTCCCTCCTGCTCGGCCCCCGGCTTGGTCTTCTGGCCTTTCGCCGTGGTTTAGCAGTGACCCAGCGGGCCGTGGCCGACTTAGGTGGCAGCCGGAGGATGGGCCCTGGCCTGTCTGCTTCAGCCGCCGACAGCTCTTGCCTCCGAGGGGCTTGGGACTCTCCTGACAGCCAGCTGGGCTTGGAGAAGGCTGGCAACACTTGAGGCCGCGCTGTCAGACCCAGAGGCTTCTCTTATCGCTCACTCTGTCGCCAGTGGGCTAAGCTGGCTTTCTCCTGAGGGTGCTCGCTTTCACAGGGAGCACGTGCTTGGTCCGCCCCGATTTCCCGCGGGAGCTTGGCGGATCTGGGGGCCGTGGGCTGCCGACTGTGTGCTAGGAGGTGTGGAAGGCCGGTCCTGGCCGCGCCGTCCCTGAGGGCCCTGAGGGGTCTACCGCACCGCCGCCGGCCCGTCTGTCCCGCCCTGACGGTCCTTCTGCCTTCGGGGGACGCTCCCCGCGTGCCACCGTCTCTCGGGCCCTGCGCTGCACCCTCTTTCACACGGCGGGGCTGACTCACTGGCTGCTGCGGGGACATTTACGTCAGCCGGTCTCGTCAAGTCCTGTGGGTGCTTTCCGTTAAGAGTCTATTTAAAATGATGAAATGAGGGAGAGCAGAAGCCAGACTCCGCTGCCGAGCACATCTGTGTGTGGGTCGGAGGAGGGGCCGGGGAGCTGGGTGGGGGGCCGGGTGGGGGGTCTGCAGAGCCTCCAGCTGCCCTCCCCGTGTGCTCCTGTCGGCCACCCCACGTGCCCTGGGCACACAGCTCAAGCTCAGGCCGGGGAGCCTCTTACCACTGCTTTCCCCTTTAGCCCCCAGGCCTTGCATGCCCTCTGTGTGCTGGGCGAGGTCCCCAAAATGTCTTTCTTTCTGGGACGTGTCCTCTTGGGCTCCCTGCCCCTCAGCCCCACCAGCTCAGAGCATGTGTCCTGCCGGTGCGGGCGGCCACCGAGGTGCGGAGAGCGCGTGCCAGCCAGGAACGCGGCTGTCCTGGGAGGAGCTCCGAAACCTCATCATGGAGATGGATGGGCCTGGAAGGAGGGCGGTTTGCCTGAGGCCACTGGCGGTGCCGGCCCTGGGCCTCGGCCCAGGGGCCCTCCCGTCAGCTATAGCTGTCCGCCTGCTCGGCCAGGCTGGCCCATGGGGCTGGGGTGGACGGATGGGCTACGGGTTTCTGCTGGCGGTGCCGGGTGCCTGGTGCGCGGGCCCTGCTGGACCCTCGCGGGGAGGTGAGGAGCCGTCCTTGGGCCGTGCTGGCAGAGGCGCCACAGCCCTTGTTCCGGGGCTCTGCTTGTACGTGGAAGGCACACGTGGAAGTTTTAATTTAGTTGGACACACCAGGAAGAGCATGAACTTGCCTTTCCTAGCTGCGGGGGACTTCATTTTTCTTAACAAAACTGTAAAGAACAGTCAAGTCTTTGCTTTAGAATGGAGATCATCGGGGGGATTTTGACTCTGGGATTTTACCATCTGGCCTTGGCCTGCTTTCAGATAATAGAGGAAGAAAGGGCAGGATGTAAAACCGCGCGCGTGCACGTGTGTGTGCCCGTGGGAGTGCACACTGTGCGTGACCTCTCGGCGACACCGTGGGGGACGCACCCTCAGGGCCTGTGCTGTCTGTGGGCTTACGTGGTTCCTTACCAGCCCGGCCGATCGTGCTGGTGGCATCTCGCGCTGGCCCCTCGGGACCTGGATCCCAGGCCAGAGGGCATGGTGACGGTACTGAGAAGACTCGGGTGGGAGGCAGTGCCCCGCCCCCAATGCCGCTCTGCCCCAGCTCTGGGGGGCACTCTGAGGTCAGCCGTGAGCAACCACTGGCGTCTGGGGGCTTTTGAGTGATGGCGATGATTTCATCGTGTTGCTGAGATCCCTCAAGTCTGAACTGAGAATGCTTGGTGGTTGGATTTTTCACTGAGACTTCTGAGCAGTTGTCTCTGTCTCCCCAGCACATCCCGTTAGGGCCTGAGGGGCCAGGGGCTCTCTGGTGTCAGGGAGCGTGTCGGATAGCCCTTCCCCAGCAGGGGCCCGTGGGGCGAGGCTGGCCGTGCCTGCAGCTTCCCCCGCTGCACCCCCTTGGGGGAGGCCACTCGGCGCTGTTCTCAAGTCTCAATGTGGGAATTTGGTGTGGAATGCAGTTTAAAGTGTGCTTTCTCATGTTCGTTGAAAACAGAGACGTGAAGTTCTAGCACTTCCGTCTCTGTGTGTGTGATTGCAGAGGGCCCAGGCCGCCCTGCCCTGTCGTGCTGGCCTCCTGCTCCTCCCCTGGGAGAGACCCGCAGCCCTTCACTGTGGGCGTGGGGCGGGGCCTCCATTCCAAGGTTCCCAGTGTCCTTTCATTTCCGGAACCTGCCAGCAACGCCCAGGCTTCTAATGTCCCGGCTGCGCAGAACGAGACGCGGGTGCTGTGGCTGGGGACAGCTGACGCCGGCTAAGGCCGCGTCCTCCTGCCGTTTGGGCGGCGTGCGGCTCAGCAGCCCCCCGGCCCCGCCAGGCCGCGTTGCCGGGCCCAGACGGCGCAGCACTGATGCCCGGCGTGTTCGCTCGCGTGCCGTGAAGGCTGCTGGGCCCGAGATGGGGCATCCCGCTGCCAAGCGGTGCAGAGGGCTCCGGTGGGGCCGGTGCCGCCAGTCTCTGGGAGATTCTGTTTTCTTCTGTGTAAGGGAGAACTAGTGCCGCTCACCTTGGCGCAGAGCTGTTGTGTAGATGTGGGTCAACGCCGTTGGCGTGAACCGCAGGGAGGGCCTGGGGTTGCTTTGTGACGGGGCCCGGTGGGGACTCATTCCCTTACAGGCTGGGAGGGAAAGCAGAGGGCAATACCGTGACTGTCGCCTTTGTCCTGCGGCCCCGCGGCCTGCCTGGCGGCCCTGCTCGGGCTCGGCCTCTCCGTCAGGCCAACGGCCCCTGTCCGCTGTCCTCCAAGCAGGCTGGCCTGCTGCACAGCCTCTGGGGGCACTGGCTCTTCTCTGTTTATTTCTTTATCCCCCTCATCATTTTTATGGCTGGTTCTGCCCCCAACCCCAAGGGAACAAAGTGTGGTCTTCCGTGGGAATGCCATTGGCAGCACCCCTCTCTGGGAGCTGGGGTAAGAGGCCCGCTCGTGTCTGGTGGCTGACCTGGGGACACAGAGGCCCAGGAGCCGCTGCATTCGGTTTTGAGGGCCAAAGGCGAAGCGAGGGGTGGGCGGGCCAGCAGGCCAGCAGTCCACAGACCTTGAACGTTTGCTGGCACCGGTCCCCAAGGCTCTGGAGTTGCCTGGAGCCTGCTGTTCTCGAGAGGGGTATTCCCTGGCGTCTGGGAGCTGCCCCAGTGGCTTTCCAGCCAGTCCTCTTTATTGCTGATGTAGGTGCAGGGGTTTCATCCCTGGCGATCGGAAGAGAGCCCAGACCTGTACTGCATCAGGTGACGGCTCTGAGCCTGGAGCAGGGGGGAGTGGAGAGGAGCGGCGTGTCTGTGACACTGCCATGGGGATCGGCCCGAGGTGTCCTGCCTGGTCAGCGGGGAGGGCCCTGAAGGACAAAACAGGGAGCAGAGGGGGAGCCTGGCAGAGGGAGCTGGATGGGAAGGGCTGGGCATTCCAGCCAGGGGTGTGGAGGTTGCAGCTCTGCCTGTCATCACCGTGAGCCACTCTGGGGACCCGCCTGACCGTCCCACGCTGTGGTCAAAGGGACTGGTTTGTGGTTGATCTAACGCTCACGTAGGTGCTCCCCTGCCTCCCAGCCCTGCAGAGCTCCCTGGGGACCCTGTTCCTTAGGGGCCGGGGGTTCTGTTGACTTCTTGGGAGGCCTGCTTTCTTTGGTCTGATTGCCCCAGGGAGACCAGAACCAGCACATAGCTGGCAACGTCTGAAGAGTTTAGAGGGAGAGGGCAGGTGGTTGAAGCCCCTGCCCGTGGCAGACAGCTGTAGGACCCACGCGATGTTTATGGGCGGTCCGGAGCGTGTGGTGTAGTCTGTGGCTCCATGGTGAGGCTCAGGCAGGGCAGAGTCAGGGCTCGTTTTCTTCACTGCCCAGCAGCCATGGCCTTGGCAGCGGCTTCGAACTCGGCTCACCTGCAGCAGGTCAGCGGGGGTTCAGGTGGCTCCCGCTTTGCCCCAGTGGCCCCGGCACGGCCTCCCTCAGTGGCCTAGGTGGGCTCCTCTCTGTTGATCCCTTTGGTCCTGCCACAACCAGACCAGAGAAACAAGAAAAAGCTCAGCTGTGCACAGTGCAGGGCCCAGTCCCCACCCAGGCTGGGAAGACACCCATACAGCGACAGGACATCGTCCAGAAGTCCCTCACTGGTTAGCAGGGGGTGCGGCTGTCCCTGTGGAGGGCTCCGCGATGTCCCCACACCCGCTCCGCTCCGCGTACTCCTCCTGCTCGTGCGCACGGTCTGGTCAGTTCTGTGACACCCGAGGCTTATCCTCTTTCGCGGTCGTGCCTTTCCATGCTCGGGGTGGCGGGAGGAGGGAGCAGAGAGCCAGCTGTGCCAGGGAGGGGCTGCTGGGCGATTTCCTCCACCTGAAGGTCTGAGCTCTTTGCCCCTCTGGGGGTCAAGGATCAGGCCGTTGGGCAGCCAGGTCTTCCCGCAGCGCCCGCCTCAGGGTCCTCTGTGACATTGCACGCCCTTGGGTAAGTGTTGCCCGTGAATTAGCTCTCCCCCAACAAGTGTCTGCTGCCCCCCGTGCGGTGAGGAGAGCGGGATCTAAAGCCCACCAAACCCCTGTCTGCAGGGCCCTGGAGCAGGCCTGGGTGAGATGGCAGGGCTGCGCTTGTGCGGGGGGCTTCTGCCCGTGGCTGGACGGACCAGACCGCCAGGCCCGCTGCCTCGCTTAAGTTCATGCCCATCAAGTCAGTGGGCCACTTCTGTGCAGTAATAAGAGGAAATTTTGAATTCTCACTTCCCTTGTGTGGAGTGGTTCACCAGGACGCAGTGATTGCCCAGAGCCCTCAGCCGAGGAGCGTTTCCGTGGCGTGTGGTTAGATTTTGTGCAGAATGGCTCACCTGGAGGCCGGCGGTTACCCTGGGCCACTCAGCCGGGGAGACTCTGTGGCTTAGTGGTCAGATTTCTGCCCTGCACACAGGCCCGCGGAGCTTGACTGCCAGATGGGTGCCGTGGCTGTGGGGTCTGATTCTTGCTCCAGCTGATGGGTTCCTCCAGGTGCCCTTGGGGAGCTCTGTGGCCCCGGCTCCCCCGTACAGGAGGCTGGGCCGCGTTGGTCGGTCCTCGGACTGCAGCCCTGGAGGGGGCTCCTGGAGGGGGCTCCCGCCGCTGGCCGGCCATCACAGCCTTGGTGCCTGCAGTGGGTGGCAGGCTTTCCGAATACGAGTCCTACTGCTTCCCAGGCAAGCTGAGGGCGGCGCGCGGTGTTCGCTCCCCAGCGGGGCCCCGCAGCTCCCAGAGCACTTGCTGCTTGGCGCCCCTCCACAGGCCCGCAGTGTGCTCTCCCCTTGAGGGGGCCCGCGCCTGCCTTGCTGGGGGTCTCCTGGCCCGTTCTCGGTGGGACCCTCTGTAGCCCAGTCCACGGCCCCCTTCCTGTCCATCTCCGAGGCTGAGGTCTGGAAAATGAACCTCGCGCCACAGAGAACTGATGTTTTGCCCACATTTGCATGTTGCACGAGGAGAAGGCATTCGGAGTGGAACTCCGTTTCAGGAAGAGGTAGGAATGGGTGCTGTCCCGTGTCATCTTCGGAGGGCATTTGCTCTAAGAGCCCAGGTCAGGTGCCCGGCGGTGTGGCTGGCGGGCGCGGTCCTGGCCGCGGAGCCCGCGTTCCGGGCGTTCTCTGGGCGTCGGGAGCCTCGTGTCTGCTCGTTATGTAATGTGACAACACGGGATGAAACAGAAACCAGATGTCGGGGCGGGGCCACGCAGTCCTCGTCAGTGGGCGCCGGCAGGCCGCGGCCCGCCTCTCCTCCCCCGCTCCCGGCGGCCGGCCCGAGGACTGGCTCTGGAGGGGCCGCGGGGGCCTCGGCGAGAGCCTTGGCTGAAGGTAGGTCCGCTCTCCTGAGAAGCTTCTGCGGGGTTTTCCGTGTCCTGTTACGTGACTGCGGGGGGTCGTTCTGCGTGGCCTGGTGACTTGCTCGCCGGTCACCTGAGAGCGTCGGAGCTCAGCGGGTGCTGAGCGGTGGCCTCTGCCGTCTCCCCTCCGGCCTCCGTGCCTGCGGCAAGGTGTGGGGTAGGAGTACAGGGGGGTCTGCAGTGCGACGGGTGCGGGGCTGGGGCGTGGGCACTGCCGCGGGGTGCTGCCGACCCGTCCCGGACGCCGGAGGCCCTGTCCCCCACGCTCTGCGTGGACCGCACCACGCGCCGAGCCCTGCCCCGAAGCCAAGTGTCTCGCTCTTGGGAAGCGGTGACCGTCTGGGGTGGGCGGGTGTGTGTTTCACTCTTGTCTAAAAATCCAAACTATCTCCTTGACTGTGATTTTCCCATTGGTAGGCTCGTCTTCCGGAGACATCCGTAGATTCTGCACTTTGGTAACAAGACCCCTGGAAACAAAACCTAGGAGTGCTGGCTGCCATCTCTCACCCCTGGGTTGCTTTAAAGCCTCATGGAAAGTTAAATTCTTGTTAGGAACATCTGTGCTGACGGCCACTCAGGTCATCCTGCCACCCTGTGTCCCCAGGGGCCCATCTCAGCGGAGCAGAGCCAGGTGTGTGGGTCCCGAGTCCCGGGCGCGAGCTCCCCGCTGGCTTCTCCCCGTGCCATCTCTGAGGGCACAGGCAGCATCCGGGTGCCCCCCGGGTGCAGGCCATGCACGCGGACGGAGTGTCTTCCACAAGCCTTCAAGCACGCCTGTCCTAGCGGGTCCTTTTATAACCCCATCCCGCTGGGAGGAAACAGGCCCAGAGAGGGGCTGCTGGGCCTGGGGTCTCACCGCTGGGGGCTGCGGTGGGGTGCAGCCCAGGCAGGGCCTCTGGTGACAGGACGGCTCGGGTTTTGCAGCTCTCGCTGTGGGGGCCCTCGTTCCGGGCTGGCGCAGGGCCTTCGCGGGGCGTCGGTCTGGGCCTCGTGGGCTCAGTGTGTGGGAGCATCAGAAGCGAGGGGCCGAGGTTTACACCTCAACACAGGGAGATGTGTGCGCCGTTCCTCAGTCCCCGTCCTGGGAGAAAACGTGCAGCACCCCAATAACCTCACTCCGTCATGATCGTTTAGAAGGAGAACCCGGGTAAAACCCACCCGGCGGTGTCGGAAGGCCACGCGCAGCGGTCAGAAAATTGACCAAGGAAGTGGTGCTCTTCCTCAAGGTACCTGCTCAAGCACGAGTTGCCCTTTGGGCCTTCAGAGCCCGCGGCGAGCCGTGAGAGGCCCCGAGCGGCCACACCCGGGTTCGGGGTGGGCTCAGGGCTGCTGTCACCGCGCAGAGGCCCAGGCCCCGGCCTGTTGGCTGGTCTGGCCGCCCCAGCAGGACTGCTGGGCACCACAGGGAGCCGCCCTCCTGTCTGCGTCGCAGGCTCTGCAGTGCTTTGTTTCTAAATATAAGCCCTTTTTTGTGTTTCTAAAAATAGCCCGTTTCTCTGAGGGTCTTGGGTGCAGGCACAGGCTGGCCACTGGGGCACGGAGCCCACTCTGGGTAGAAGCTGTGTGCCTAGGGCTCTAGGCCTTCTTCGTGTCAGGTCTCCAGATCCTTCCAGGCACCTGATGCCACAAGAAGGCAGAGCGTGCATGGGCACAGCCTGAGAACAGTCTCCCTGGCAGCGTGGCCCCCGAGGCCCCTGCCGTTCCCTGTCATGCCGGACTCCCTAGGAGGTGGAGTAGGAGGGGACGAGGGGTTCAGGCCCTCCTCGTGCATCCCCAAACATCCCATGCATCTCAGAATTCTCTTCCAGAAGGTTCTCTTTGAATAGTCCCGGCGTGGGACTGGGCGGGAAACAAGGTGAGGGCACCGGAAGGCAGGGTCCTGCCCTGCTGTTATTATCCCCCCTCTGTATACCCCATCACTGTTTACGCCAGGTGGGTGTGGGGCCGGGCTGTGCGTTGTCTGAGGGTCTCGGTCCCGCCGTCTGCTGGCAGTGCTGGGGGCCCTGCCCTGGTGCCGACCCTGCTGTTGAGCGGGTGTCCGATGGCTTGTTTTAAACAAAGAACATCTTTCCCGACTTTGTTTTCGTGGGAGGACTGAAGGGCTGGAGTCTGGGATGTGGTCGGGGCTCTGCTGGTCCGGCGACCGGGGACAGCGCTGCGTGAGGGGCCCAGACGTGGGTTCACCCAGGATCGCTTGACCTGGGCGCAAGTGCCCGCCGACTCAGTCACCGACTCTCTTTGATCTCGATCACTGGCCTTTGGCCTCGGGTCAGCGGCCTCCATCCGACCGACCGTTGGCCCGAGAGTCCTGGCGGGTGCTGAACCTTCCCTGCCCCCGGAGTGTAGGAGGAGACAGGGAGTGCCAGGAAAGGGCAGAAATTGGGGGTTTCTTCGGAGATGTGACTTCTGGGCAGAGGTGGGCACCCAGGAACGCAGATCCATCATCAGATTCTAGAAGCAAGACTGTTGGTGGCATTCTCTGTGAGATCCTGAATCATCAGCTCATCATTTAAACGGGGTGACTCTCTCATGCAGGCAGTCTAGAACAGCAAGAATGATTTCCGCTGTGGGGACGTCACGGCTCCGCTGAGTTTACCCACAGTTCTTCCTCCTCTGACAGACGGGTAACCTGAGCCTTCTCTGTTCACCGCCCGCATGCCATCTTGAGTGTCTGAGATTCGTGGCCTGTGAGGGCAGTGGCAGCTGTGTTCCCAAATGTGTTGAGGTAATGGGCTTCAGGAGGGTGTCTGCTAGGACTCGTCTGTGCACACTTCACTGGGCACGTGCCCGCGCGCTGGCGTGTGTGTGTGTGTGA
>PITA01030560.1:0-16288 GCA_004023965.1 Spilogale gracilis | reverse complement strand
AACATTTGGCAATTTGAATTTAATTTTTTTTGTATAAAATCATATAATTCAAAGGCTTTTATTAGGGATTAGGTATATAATTTACCATAACAAAAAAACAAAAAAAGAAGAGAAAATCAATGAACTCCATAAATGATAAAATGTTTTCCGGTGCTTAATTAGGAATCAATGCTGACATTCATTTAATGAAACAAGAACAGATGGATTCTTATTTAGTGCATGGATATACATAGATATATTATATAGATATAGATATATAAATATTCAAATGTCAATTGCATTCTAAATGAGAATTCTAAGCTTTTCAATCAGTGAGTAGGACAGTACAAGGATATCTATGCTAATCTATATTATTTAACATTTTTCTGTGTATACTAGTTAAGACATTTTGATACAAAAAGTAAATATGTTACAAGGATTACACAGAAAAAAGCAAAATTATCATTATTTTCACATGATAAGATTTTTGATATGAAAAGTAAATATACAAAAAATAAACATGATACAAATATTACACAGAAAAAAGTAAAATTACCATTGTTTTCACATGATAAGATTGAATATCTACAAAATATAAAAGAATCAATGAGAAACATTTTAAAATAAGAAAATTCAGGGTGCCTGGGTGGCTCAGTGGGTTAAAACCTTTGCCTTTGGCTTAGGTCATGATCTCAAGGTCCTGGGATCAAGGCCCACATCAGGGAGCCTGCTTCCTCCTCTCTCTCTGCTGGGCCTCTCTGCCTGCTTGTGATCTCCTCTCTCTGTCAAATAAATAAATAAAATCTTTAAAGAGAAAAATAAGAAAATTCAGTATTTGCATAAAAACACCATTGACTTCTAATAATTTTTAAAGCTATATAAAAATTGAAAAAGGAGAAAAATCCCAGTTTTACTAGAAAAAAATGTAAAATACTCAGGAATGAATTTACTAAAATAAGTGTGAGGCATAAATGGAGATAAATTTATAACCACTGGATAAGAAAAAGACTTGAATTCAGAAGTCGTAAAGAACAAGACTAATAAATATGACTACCCAAAACACAATTTTCATGGAAAGTAGATAAGGTACTGCAAAAGATGAATTATAAACTGATAATATACTTTCAGTTCATATGGCAAAGTGCTAAGTTCACATATACATGAACTGCTTTTAAGATTAATACATCAATAGAAAAAATAGGAAAAGTTATAAGCAGAGAGTTCACCAAATACACTAATAGTATGAAACAATATTTAACATTAATTACCCAAGAAAATGTAAGGTAACACAACAATAAATAGCTATTTTAATTTAAATTGGTGAAGTTTGATACTACAACATTTTGGAAAGATTTTGACTGCTGCAATTATAAATCTATACAATTTTTATAAAATAACTTAGTAACATCAACATAAACATGAATACATAATCTTTTTCTGTGAATGAATTCTATAGATAATCTCACATAAATTCACACGTATATATGCAATATAAATAAATTTCACTGATCATTGTAATAGCAAAAACAACAACATGACTATCATAACAGTTGTTAATTAAATTGTGGTAGACTCATAGAATAATGTAAAATTTACCCATTAGGAAGTAGTCATATCCATGAATGGTCTGAATAGTAGTCTAGTTATTAACGCTGTAAGAACAGTGATTTTGTTGTTTTGTTAATGCACTTGTTCAGATACTGGTTTTGTAAGATGCTATCATTGGGGAAAGTGGGTAGAGTATACTCAAATTCCTTGTGCTGTAGTTGCAACATGTAAATTTGTATTTATGTGCAACAAAAATTTTAAAATTCCAGGTGGTCTGATATGGAAGGATGAGCAACATAATTTAAAGTGTAAATATAAATGTTTTATATATTCTGTATATAAATATAAAAATATGTAAGTATTTTATACATACTGTTTGTGTTTGTTGGCCTGAAGCAACAGGAAATCCTCTTTGGAGGAACAATGTTATGTAGACCTCAAATTTTCCAAAGCCTTTTCATACATGATATGCCATCTATTAAAAATTTACCAAATATTTCAGAGAAAAATAAACCCATGATTGGAAATCACAAGACAAAAGCAGAGAATAAAGACAAATTCTCTAGTAACTGGAGATTTCATGTATATTTAATATGTACATGGATTAGAATACAAGATAAGTGAAACTATACATAGAGAATCTAGTGATTATTATTGTAATAAGAAATACTTTAACAGATTAAGAATTTGAAAAATATGGGTGCCTGGGTGGCTCAGTCCTTAAGCATGTGCCTTTGGCTCAGGTCATGCTCCCAGAGTCTGGAGAACGAGCCCCACATGGGCCATGGGCTCTGCTCGGCGGGAAGCCTGCTTCTCCCTCTCTCAATTCCCCTGCTTGCGTTCCCTCTCTAGCTGTGTTTCTCTCTGTCAAAAAAGAAAGAAAAAAGAATTTGATAAATAGGATTCATAACAGTTTAGTCATAGCTAAGAAGGTGATAAGAAAACTGAATGATAGATCAGAAAAAAAAGATAAATGAAGCATTTGAGAAAATAATGAAGAAAAATCCAAAGTTAGCATATGATACATGGCACACAGTAAAGACATCTTTTTTAAAAAAAATACTTTATTTATTTATTTGACAGAGAGTAACACAGCTAGAGAGGGGACATAAGCAGCGGGAGTGAGAGAGGGAGAGGCACTCTTCCCGCCGAGCAGGGAGCTAGATCTGGGGCTGATCCCAGGACTCCAGGATCCTGATCTGAACTGAAGGCAGTTGCTTAACTAACTGAGCCACCCAGGCGCCCCACACAGTAAAGACATCTTGGGAAATTTGAGATTTATGTATCATGAACAATGGAAAGGTAACAAGTGAGAGAAAGAGGGAGAGAGAGGTGTGGAAGAGACAAAGAATTAGAAGGAATATTTTAAAAGCTAACAGACAAAAATATTAAAATTGATCACATACACCAAGACACAGACTAAAAGAATGCCATATATAAACCACAAGCATAAAAATACAAAGAAAAGTATGTCCAGGAAAATAATAGTAAAATTGCTGAAAATCAAAGACAAGGAGAAAACTGTAAAAGAAACCAGAAGTCAAAATGACATACTGTTTTCAACAAATCAGTCATAAGGCCAACAGCTTTAAAGGAAAACAGAATTAATGAAAAAGACAGAGTAAATAAACATTTTGCAGCTCTGAGAAAATGTCCATTGAATTAGAATTCTCTGTAGCCCTCCCCCCCAAATCCATTAAAATTGAAAGCAAAATAAAGATTTGTTTGCACAAATATTGAAAGAAACTATCTTTAACAAACACTAAACAATGTGAATCTTCAAACAGAATGATTATAATGATCTTGGGTGAAAGTATGGAAATGTAGGAAAGAATAAACAGTAGAGTGCAAAGATATGGATAAATTTCAATAAATATTGATGCAATAATAACAATAACTTGCACAGTTTAAATATATCCACTATTTAAACACATGAGGACTATATGATAAAAGCAAAAAAGGGAGTAATTTTTTTTTAAGGTTTTCTTTTATTTATTTGACAGAGACAGACACAGCAAGAGAAGGAACACAAGCAGGGGGAGTGAGAAAGAGAGAAGCAGGCTTCCCTCAGAGCAGGGAGACAGATTCAGAGCTCCAACCCAGGACTCTGTGATCATGACCTGAGCCTAAGGCAGATGCTTAATGACTGAGTCACCCAAGTGCTCAATAAATAGAGTTTTAATGTTCCAAGTGCCTTGCTTCATTCTAGAAGTGGTAAAATAATAATTAAAAATACACTTGAATTAATCAAAAACCTTCACAGTTTTAGAGAATGGCATATTTTTTTAAAATTACATATCTAGAGGTACCTAGCTGGCTCAGTTGGTTAAGCATCTGCCTTCAGCTTAGGTCATGATTCCAGGGTCCTGGTATGGAGTCCTCTAGGCATGCTCTATGTTCAGTAGGGAGCCCGCTTCTCCCTCTCCCTCTGTCTGCCAATCTACCTGCCTGTGCTTTCTCTCTTTCCATCAAATAATTAAATAAATAAATCTTTAAAACTAAATAACTAAGTTAAAAGTACATACCTAAAAATTAATAAAGTAAAATTAATAGAGTAGAAACTAATAGAATGAAAAAACTTGGAATATAAATAATTTAATCCAAAGAATGAGAAAAACAGAGGACTTCAACAGAGTTGAAAATTTTAGGTATATAATATAAATGGAATATGATTCTTTTTTTAAAGATTTTATTTATTTATTTGACACAGAGAGAGATCACAAACAGGCAGAGAGGCAGGCAGAGAGAGAGAGGGAAGCAGGCTCCCTGCTGAGCAGAGAGCCTAATGTGGGCCTGGGTCCCAGGACCCTGAGATCATGACCTGAGCTGAAGGCAGAGGCTTCAACCCACTGAGCCACTCAAGCGCCCTGGAATATGATTCTTTAACTGAATGCTGAGATTTTGGGGATGGGAAGAAGGGGTATAATGCATTTCCAATGGGAGATAAGCCTATGCCTAAATTAAAAATGCAGGAAGGATGAACTATAACCAACGGGAAAACTATGTCATATAAACACCAATCAAAAGAAGGTGGGAATAGCTATGTGTATATCATAAAGTAGATTTTAAAGTCAAAACAGTACCAGAAATGAAGAGTGACCTTTCAGAATACCTTTAAAAGAAAATCCATAAGGAAGATATAGCATTTTTATATTTGTATGAGTCTAACACTCATTCAAAACAAAAGCTAGAGATAAAAGAAAACTAGAGATAAAAGAGAGCTTCAGTAATATGAAAAAGAGTATAAAACCTACAGTAGCCATTCCACTTAATGGCCCACTATTGAAAACTTTTTCTCAGAATTGTCAATGAATCAAGCATGTACTTTATCACACTTGTTTCCAACATTATGCCCAATGTTCTAACATGTAGTAAGACAATCTTTTTTCTTATTTTTGGCTAAACATTGAAGAAAAAAAATCAATTACTGGCAGTTTATAGATATAAATTTCAAAGTCAAAATAATAAATCTTTTGGAAGAGTTCATTGGAGAATAATTTTATAAACTTGGGGGTAGAAAAGATTTCCTAAAGCCCATAAAGCACTAACCATAAATGAGGAGATTGATTAATGGTCTCTGATAGAATTAGACAGTCTTGTTTATCAGAAGACAACATTAAGACAGTGTAAAGATAAACCACTGAGTATAAGAAGATATTTGCATTAGATATAAGCAAAATAAGGACTACATATTTTTTAGACAGCCAGCTCAATAGCTGTATGTACAAAAGAGGTGCATCATAAAGGAGAACAGTGGCCAAATTTTGAAAGATCAAATATCTGATAAAAGTAAGAGATATTTTCCTAGGTCAAAAAGGTTTCTTGTGTCAAAAATATTGTGCTTGACTACATATGTTTCTTGTTGATATTTTATATAACCACTACTTATGTAATTGATGACAGTTAAGATACTTTGTCTTAAGGTTGAGGCAGGGATATGAAATTTCCCTTTTCTCTCTTAGCTCTAAAAATGATGCTAATAACATTTCACTCACATCTTTTGTGTTCTAAGGTGGTCTCAAACATTCATAATTTGTCCTAATGGTGTGATTAATTTTTCTCATCTAAAGAGTGGTCACATAGAAAGATATATATCTTTTATTTATGCAAGTACTGCCCCAACCATCTTTCCCTGAAAATGAGAATAATTTAGATTTGCCAATGCATTTTTTTCATTGAAATATCTCAATATTGCCCAACTATAGTGGCAGCAAAAATGCTAGTCCTTCTGCCTGCAGTACTGTTTCTGTGTTTCTATATTTAATTTTCTCTTGCTCAGATATTTGGCTGCAACTGTTTTATGTGTGATGAATCTGAACCCTGAGTGAGCCTTCATGGTAGCACAAGATGGTCAGGATAGTTGGCTGTAGTACATTAGTATATTTTGCGTGGGTTTTGTGAGGATAAATGGATATCTATTAAAAATTACATTTTTAAAAGTTTATGTACCCCTCATCTAGGGTTGGTTGACTTTAAGCATAATATAATTTTATTTTAATTTTATTAACAACTGAAAATTAGTTGATTATAGAGATTTTCTTTTATTAATGTTAAGCTGTCTTTATTAAATAAAATTGTAGCAGAATTTAAATAAATTTAAATAAGTGTGTTTTTATACTTAATGCTTAAAATATAAAAACAGACAAGAAATAGTCAATGAGTCATGAGTAGCATCAACTATATTAAATGCATATATACCATTTAAAATATAACTGAATTAGATCCAGGTAATGCTCATAAAAGGAAAAGCAATTAGCAAATTAACTACTGTATTGTTGTTGGACCTCCCTAAGGCTAAAGAATTTTTCCAGCTATACAAAGAACGTCCTTGAATTTTACAAGTCTCAATTTATTACCGAGGAACTCAGTTAAGCAAACACATTTATATCTGTTGACATTTAATCAAGCCAGAAGTTTTTATTTATACAAAGTATTACACATATTTAAAATGTTTTTTCTTCTCTCAAGAAAATTAACTACAGTTGTGCTCTTTAGGCATACAGACATTTCAGATATGTGAAATGAAGGAGAAAGAAGAGACAATATGTCCTAGTATTAATCAAGTGTTTAATATGTGACCATGACTGTGTTAGGTATGCATTTTTTAACTCAATATTTAAAGACTTGAAACTGTAAAATTCCAAAAAAAAAAAAAAAAAAGAAAACAAAAAACACACAAGGAAAATGCTCTTTGGCATTAGTCATGACATGATTTTTTTTTAATATAACACAAAATCACAAGCAACAAAAGTAAAAATCAATAAGAGAAACCACATAAAACAAACAAACAAAAACTCTGCACAGCAAAAAACAATCAACAAAATAAAAAGTCAACTTATGAAATGGGAGAAAATATTTGAAAACCGTGTATCTGATAAGGGGTTACTATAAAAAAAAATCTGTAAGGAATTCATAAACCTTAGTTAAAAAACCCCAAACAATCTGACTTTTAAAAATGGCAGTATCTGAATAGACCCTTCTATTTTTCCAAAGAAAACATAACAATGACCAACGGTATGTGATAAGATGCCCAACATCACTAATCAACAGGGAAATGAAAATCAAAAGCATAGTAAGATATCATCTCATACCTGTTAGAATGACTGGAAGACAAGAGATAACACACTTTAGTGAGGATGTAGAGAAAAGAACGTGCTCATGAACTGTTAGTGGGAATGTAACTTCTTTTGGCCACTATGAAAAACAGTATGGAGATTCCTCAAAAAAATTAAAAATAGAACTCTGACATGATCCAGCAATCCCACTTCTGAGTATATATTTGAAGAAAATAAAAACACAATATTAAAAAAAAACTTCACTCTCATTGCAACATTATTCACAAAAGCCAAGATGTAGAAACAACCTGTCTGTCAATAGATGAATGGATAAAGATATATATACATATCTATATCATCTATAGCTATATAAAATGTACAATGAAATATTATTCAGCCATGAAAAAGAGGAAAATCATACCATTTACAACGACATGGATAGATCTAATGGAATGCATTATTTAAGTGAGATAAGTCAGTGAAAGACAAATAATGTACCCTATCACTCATATATAAAATGTAATAAAGCTAAACTTTTAGAAACAAAAAGTATAATGACCAAGAGCTTGGGGATGGGGGCTTGAAAAGATGCTGGACAAAGAGTATATTCTTACAACTATATGATGAATAAGTTATGGAGATCTAATACAAAGTATTGTGATTATAGTTGACAATCCTGTATTATATACAGCTATACCTCAGAAATATTGTGGGTTGGGTTCCAGACCACCAAAAAAGAGTGAAAGCATAATAGAGTATGATTATAATAGAGTCAAATGAAATTTTTTGTTTTCCATTGTATATAGAAGTTATGTTTATACTATACTATAGTCTGTGAAGTATGTTTAAAAAATGTATATATCTTACAAAATACTTAATTGCTAAAGAACGTTAACCATCATCTGAACACTCAGCAAACTTTAACACTTTTGCTAGTGGGGTTTTGACTCAATGTTAGTAATAGCTTTTGGCTCATCAGAGTGGTGGTTGCCAAATGCTGGGGTGGTTGTGGCTACTTCTTAAAGTAAGAACGATGAAGTCTACCACATTGATTGACTCTCCCTTTCACAAATGATTTCTCTGTAGCATGGGTTGCTGTTTGAGAGCATTCTACCCACAGTAGAATGGCTTTCATAATGTAGTCAATCCTTTCAATTCCTGCTGCTGCTTTATCAGTAAAGTTTATGTCATATTCTCAATCCTTTGTTGTCATTTCAACAATCTTCACATCTTCATCAGGAGTAGATTTCCTCTTAAGAAACCACCTTCTTTGCTCATCCATAAGAAAAAGCTCCACATCCATTCAAGTTTTATCATGAGATGGCAGCAATTTAGTCCCCTCTTTGTGCTCCATACCTCATTCAAGTTCTCTTGCTGTTTCCACCACATCTGCAGTCACTTCCACTGAAGCCTTAAACCCCTCAAGGTCATTTTGAGGCTTGTAGCCAGCTTCCTCCAAACTCCTATTAATGTTGATAATTTGACCTATTCCCATGAATCATGGATATTCTTAATGGCATCAGAATTGTGAATTTTTTCCAGAAGTTTTTCAATTGATTTTGCTCAGATCCATCAGAAGAGTCACTATTTATGGTAGCTATAGCCTTACAAAACATATTTTTTAAATAATAATACCTGAAAGTTGAAATGATTCCTTGATCCATGGACTGCAGAATGAATGATGGGTTAGCCAGCAAGAAACAACATTAATATATTATATATCACCATCAGAGTTCTTGAGTGACCACATGCATTGACAAGGAGCAGTAAAATTTTAAAAGTTTTTGTTTTTGTTTTTGTTTTTTGTTTTTTGGGTTTTTGTTTTGTTTTGCTTTGTTTTGGTCTGAGTATTAGGTCTCAACAGTGAGTTTAAATATTCAGTAAACCATTTTGTAAGCATGGTTTGTAAACAGATGTGCTGTCATCCAGGCTTTGTTGTTCTATTCACTGAGCGCAAGCAGAGTAGATTTAACATTATTCTAAAGGGGCCTAGAATTTTTAGCATGGTACTTAAAGTTACCAGCCACATTAGCCTGTAACAAGACAACCAGCCTGTTCTTTGAAGCTTTGAAGACAGGCACTCACTTTTCCTAGCTATGGAATTCCTACATGGTATCTTCTTCCAAAAGAAGTCTGTTTCATCTACATTGAATATCTGCTGTTTTGTGTAGATGACCTTGATCTTCTGGATCACTTGCTGCAGTTTCTATGTGAGCACTTGCTGCTTCAGATGGCCCTTTTATATTGTGGAGACAGCTTTTTTTCCCCTCAAACCTCATGAACCAACCTCTGCTAGATTTAAACTTTTTTTCTGCAATTTCCTCACCTTTCTCAGCCTTCATAGAATTGAAGGGAGGGGGCGCCTGGGTGGCTTGGTTGATTAAGCAACTGCCTTTGGCTCAGGTCATGATCCGGGAGACCTGGGATAGAGCCCCACATCAGGTTTCCTGCTCAGAAGGAAGCCTGCTTCTCCCTCTCTCGCTCCCCCTGCTTGTGTTCCCTCTCTAGCTCTATTTCTTTCTGTCAAATAAACAAATAAAATCTTAAAAAAAAAAAAAGAATTGAAGGGAGTTAGGGCTTTTCTCTGGATTGGGCTAAACTGGAGGGAAGGAGGTGGCTTGTTTGATCTTCTGCCCAAACCACTCAAACTTTCCCCATATCAGCAATAAGCCTGTTTCATATTCTTATTATTCATGTGCTCGCTGGAATAGCCTTTTAAATTTCCTTTGAGAACTTCCATTTTGCATTCACAACTGGACTGGTACAAGAGGCTTTCAATCTATCTCAACTTTTGACATGGGCTTCTTACTAAGCTTAATCATTTCTAGCGTTTGTTTTAAAGAAAGAGATTTATAACAGTTCCTTTCACTTGAATACTTGGAGGCCATGGTAGGGTTATTAATTGGCCTAATTTTAATATTGTTCTGTCTCAGGGACCAGGGAGGTCTAAGGAAAGGGAGAGAGACCAGTGAATAGAAGGTTGGTGAGACTATCAGAACACACACAGTATTTATTAATTAATCAAGTTTAGTATCTTATATGAGCATGATTCATGATATCTCAAAACACTTACAACAGTAACATCAAAGATCACAGATCACAAGGGCACCTGGTTGGCTCATTTGGTTGAGTGTCTGTCTTTTAATTTCAGCTCAGGTCATGATCTCAGGGTACTGGGCTCCAAGCTCAGCATGGAGTCTGCTTGGGATTCTTTTTCTCCCTTTCCCACTACCCCCCTACTGTGCTTTCTCTCACTCTCGCTTAAAAAAAAAAAAAAAAGATCATAGATCACCATAACAAATAATAATAATGAAAAAATTTGAAATATTGTTAGAATTACCAAATGTAGCAGATATATGAATTGAGCCAGTGCTTTTAGAAAAATGACACTGATAGACTTGTTTATGTGGTGTTACCATAAAACTTCAGTTTGTTAAAAAAAAAGATGATCTCTGAAGCACAATAAAGTGAGTGCAATAAAATGAGATATGCTTGCACTTCAAAGTTACTAAGAGACTAGAGCTTAAATGTTTTTACCACAAGCTGAAATAATAATTGTATGATATAGGGGTGTTAGCTGAAGCTATGGTAATATTCATATTGCAAAATATAATGTCTCAAATCAACGTGTTGTACATGTGAAACTTCTACAATGTTATGTCAACTATATCTCAGTATTTTTTTTTTAAAACTTCAAGAAATATTTGTCAATTTCCTAAGTAGGAGCCCAAAAAAAAGTTTTTAGTAACTAGTTCATAGTTACAAAACTTTCATGTAAGACAGGTAGATTTTAGTTTCAAAGCCTATATATTTTTTTCTTTATTACATCTTCTAAACTATCCCTTGTTCATCTGTATATTGACAAATAAACCATAGATACACATTGCCCTAATTATGGAATATCTTGGGTAATAATTTCCATTTACAATTGTACCATTTAAATTTAAAGCTGTTAATCTTTATTCATTATTTCAAAAATATTTCCCTTTGATTAACATCTTTAGTGTCAGTGTGCCTGGGTGGCTCAGTTGTTAAGCATTTGCCTTTGGCTCAGGTCATGATCCTAGAATCCTGGGATTGATTCCTGGGATCGAGTCCCAGGATCGAGCCCCACATCAGGCTCCCTGCTCTGTGGAAAGTCTACTTGCTTCTCTCCCACTCCCTCTGCTGGTGTTCCCTTCTCTAGCTGTGTTTCTCTCTGTCAAATAAATAAACAAAATCTTTAAAAATATATATCTTTACTGTAAATAAAGTCATAAAAATTTAGGTTAAATCAGTGTCAACAAATAGAAATTGAGTTTATTTATACATTTTTATTAGTAATTTCTAAACTAAATCTCTTCATGTTCAAAAAAAGAATCAGTTCTTATATAAGAGGGTTGTTTTAAATATATATTTTATAGGTCTAAGGGACTAGTCCTATTCTAAATTCTATGTTTCTTGCATAGGATGGTATATGAAAGAAGAGGTAAGCATTTGCACATGTTGACATTAAGTTGACAGATAATTTGTTGTACCTACTGTGTACAGAATACTTTATAAAGTGATTTGTGTTTCCAAATGTGAAACAACTAAATTTGTCATCAACAAAACTTATGAGAAAAGACACATAAACATATGTATGTTAGATGACATAAAATAGAAATATTTGTGTCAAAAATGAGCCTATGAAGCACAATGCT
The DNA here is from genome assembly GCA_004023965.1 of Spilogale gracilis. Classification (NCBI taxonomy): domain Eukaryota; kingdom Metazoa; phylum Chordata; class Mammalia; order Carnivora; family Mephitidae; genus Spilogale; species Spilogale gracilis. The sequence goes on along the minus strand of PITA01030560.1, from coordinate 4,524 downwards.
ATGTCAGGAGAGAAAAGTAGCATATTATATAAGTGTTGATGTTTAGGTCATGAAAACATGAGTAGAATTCATCATAAAAACTTGAAGTAAAGGAAGGATGAAGAAATCATATTAGTTAAAGAATAAGCATTCAGTTTCTGTATAAATATTTGTAATAAAATCACCAAGGCTACATTAAAGATGGAAAGTGGAAAATAAGATAGAAAACAGAAAATCAAAATAGACTGTTATACATAAAAACCTCTCTCAATCATTTTAGCTGAATATAGAAGTAAAATTCTCATATGGTTTGGCAGAAAAATCTATTTGAATCTCTTGTTATAACTTCCTAAAATTAGGGTTTTTTTTCATTCTCTGAAGAAACATTTATGGAAACATTTTTAACAGAGCAAGAAAATAGAATTCTTCAGTGAGATCTTTTAGAGTATTTTATAATCAACATGTAACTTATCCAATGACCTCTTAATCAATCAGCTTACGTGTGGTTTATTCATTTAAAAATGTGACTATGATTCTCTTAGCTTCATTTTAACCTGAATTTGGGTAACATCCATGCTGTAGATTCTTTTAATAGAAACATTGTAAATGAGTATTATCATAGTATGTAGATATTCAAATTGGCCAATAGCATGGATCAAGAACTTGTTGGAAACCATAGCAAAGTACAAAATGGGATTTCCAGCCAGCTCTGCAATATGCTTATTGTAAGTATACACAGCTGGGTAACTTCCAGAGTATGTGTTAAAGTCACCATTTGAAACAATGGTCTTCATTTGCATGTCTTTCTTTTTTTTTTTTTTAAGATTTAATTTATTTATTTGACAGAGAGACACACAGCTAGAGAGGGAACACAAGCAGGGGGCGTGAGAGAGGGAGAAGCAGGCTTCCTACCTGGCAAGCAGGCTTCCCGCTGAGCGGGGAACCTGATGTGTGGCTCATTCCCAGGTCTCCAGGATCATGACCTGAGCTGAAGGCAGTTGCTCAACCAACTGAGCCACCCAGGCGCCCCCATTTGCATGTCTTGACTAAATGTTTCCTAAGGAAATTATTTCAAGTATTATTATTCCCTGTAATATACATATATTTTTTATTTATAAAATATATTATTAAATATATATTACTTTAATTATTAAAAAATATATTTTTTAAAGATTTTATTTATTTGACAGAGAGAAACACAGCCAGAGAGGGAACACAAGCAAGGGGAGTGAGAGAGGGAGAAGCAGGCTTCCTGCTGAGCAGGGAGCCTGATTTGGGGCTCAATCCCGGGTCCCTGGGATCATGATCTAAGCCGAAGGCAGTCGCTTAACCAACTGAGCCACCCAGGCACCACCTCCCTGTAATATACTTTAAAAAAAATCAATAAACACAATCAATTCAGACTAGTTAACCTGGATTTTATCAAATAGCCAGAAAAATATTATGTTTATTTTATTCAAAGATTTATTTTATTTATTTGAAAAAGAAAGAGACTCTCCAGCAGGCACCATGTGGAGCATGGAGCCCGACGAGGGGCTCAATCTTACAAACCTGGGACCAGAACCTGAGCAGAAACCAAGAGCCCAATGCTCAGGCAACTATGCCACCCATGTGCCTCTAAATTTATTTTAGAAATAAGACAGTATTTTTGTTTTTATAATGTTAATTTATTTGAAAAAATGTCTGATTTAAAAACAGATGGAAGGGATCAGCAAGTTCCCATCATTAGAACTTAATTGGCATTAAGAAAAAGATAAAGAGGGAAATAAAACACTCCAAAATGTGTAAGGAGATTCTTGCAGGTGGATTACTGAAATATTTTTAACAGAAATAAAATAGTGAAATAACTTTAGCAAATTTTAGTTGAAAATTAACTATACAGGTTAAGAAAATAATATACTAAAGATGTCACCTTTATTCTTGATAGCTACTTTTATTCTTCTTCACATGATGCCAGAATATAAAGGGCACTTTAGGTAAACAACAGGACCCAGAAAACATAATTATATAAAACTAAAATGTACTTGTTTTTTCCAGTGACTTTTAGAAGTGATTGAAAACTGGAAATTACTTTATAGGAACTACAAATTAAATAAATAGCTTTTCTGTCCAGCATGGATATAATTAGTCCCTTCCTCATTCCTCTTCTGGGAGGAAGGGTAAGAGGGACATAAGGGATTTCTTGGTTGTCCAGAATCATCCCAGAATATTATGATATTTATCTATCTTCTCTTTCTGTTTCTCCTAATGAATTTTTAAAAATATTTTATCTATATATTTGAGAGAGAGATAGCAAGAGAAAGTACAAGCAGGGAGGAGAGGGAGAAGCAGGCTCCCTGCTGAGCCAGGAGCCCCATGTGGGGCTCCATCCGAGGACTCAGAGATCATGACCTGAGCTGGAAGAGGATGCTTAACTAACTAGGCCACCCAGGCTCACCGCTGCTAATGAATTTTTGTTTGTATTGGTACTTCTGCTTGCTTACATTTTTTTCGTTTTATTGTGTTATATCTCATATTGTCTCTGTGACTTTTTTTTTATTTTGTTTTTTATTCCTAGAATTCCCTCCCTCTTTCTCTGCTTATTTCTTACTATTTATTTGTGAGGTCCCAACTCTACTCTCACATATTCTGTGATACTTTAAAATATCCAGTAATGACCAACATTTCTTAAAGATTTTTTATTTTTTTAATTTTTGCCACTTTTCTATTCCATGAGCCATTCATATATTTTTATTTTTTTAATTGATGATAAACTACAAATCTTTCTTGAGTATGATGAGGTTATATCTCTGTAAAACCTTTGTGAGTTGAAAATAAGTCAAAAACAGGGGCACCTGGGTGGCTTAGTTGGTTAAGCTACTGCCTTCAGCTCAGGTCATGATCCCAGAGACCCGGGATTGAGTCCCACATCGGGCTCCCTGCTCGGTGGGAAGCCTGCTTCTCCCTCTCTCATTCCCCTTGCTTGTGTTCCCTCTCTGGCTGTGTTTCTCTCTGTCAAATAAATAAAAAATCTTAAAAACAAATAAGTAAAAAATGTATTTAATACACCTAACCTTATCTATGTTATATGTGTTCAGAACACTTACATCAGCCTACAGTTGGGCAAAATCATCTAACACAAAATGTATTTTACAATAAAATATTGATTAGTTTGTGTAATTTATTGAGTACTATACTGAAGGTGAAAAATGGATTCTTATTTGTCCTTGTGATCACTGACTGATTGGCAAAGGAGGGAGTTCATATAGCATATCACCAGCCTAGGAAAAGATCAAAATTCAAAATTCAAAGTATGGTCTCTACTGAATGTATTGCTTTCACACCAACATAAAGCTGAAAAATAATAAGCCAAATTGTTGTAAAGTGGAAACTATCTGTATTCTGTTTAGAGATCTCTGAATAAAATTTAACAGGCAGAAGGAAAAAAAAAGTGAATTAAAGTGTCAGCCAGTTTGGCTAAGAACAAAATGAGCTACCCAGAGAATTATAATAAAAGTGACATAGGAAATTATGATAAAATGATTGAATAATCAGGATATTTCTAGTACAGGGAAATGTTTGATGCTCTATGACTGTAATGTTTGTGTTTGCTAATCAATGGAAAGTTTTGTTTGTGGATTTTATAATCCAAGGAAGTATTATTCTTCTAATTATATGACTTTTTAAAAGATTTTATGTATTTATTTGACAGAGAGAAACACAGCTAGAGAGGGAACACAAGGAGGGGGAGTGAGAGATGGAGAAACAGGCTTTCCGCCAAGCAGAGAGCCCAATGTGGGCCTCGATCTCTTGGGATCATGACCTGAGCCAAAGGCAGACACTTAACCACTGAGCTACCCAGGTGCCCCTCTAATAACATGACTTTAAATTTTTTTTATTTGCTTACATATTTATTTATATTTTACTTAATAGACTATTTTTAGAGCATCTTAGACTTACCAAAAAAAAAATAATAAGCAGAATGTACAGAAAGTTCCCATATACTTTTTCTCCCCATCCACACTCAGTTTTTCCTATTAGCATCTTGCACGGCTGTGATGCATTGATTATAACTGAATTAATATTGATTCTTTATTATGAACTGAAGTCTGTAGTTTGCATTAAGTTCATTTTTGACTGTGTAGTTCAATGAGTTTTGCCAAATGCACAAAGTCATGTATTCACTGTTATGATGTTACACAAAGTAGTATTGCTGATCTAAAAATCACCCATGCTGTACCAATTCATTCCTCTCCTCTTTCCTCTGAAATCTTGACAAACGCTAATATTCCCCTGCCTTTATTATTTTGCTTTTAGAATATCAGAGTTGGGATCATACGTAGCCTTTAATACTTGCTTCTTTTACTTGACAATATGCATTAAATTTCCCTTCATATTTTTTTGTGTGACTTGATTGTTCTTTTCTTTTTGTAGTTGAGTAATATTCCATATATATGTGACCACAATTTATTTGTTTTACACAGACAAAGGATATCTTTGCCTCTTCAAATTTTTGGCAACCATGATTAAAATCTACTACAAACATTCATATGCAGGATCTTTTCC
>PITA01030559.1:0-16331 GCA_004023965.1 Spilogale gracilis | reverse complement strand
GTGGGTACTGGGGACACCTAAAGCGGGGAGCACTGGGTGTGGGGAATGGGGAATGAATCTTGAAACACTGGAAAAAAAAAATTTAGTAACAATAAAAAAAAAAAAAAAAGAATGTCCAGATCTGAAGTCAGATCATCAGCCTGGAGTCAAGAACTCAGAGGTCAAGATTTAGAAAGCAAAAGGAATCTAAGAGATGACAGTTATGTTGTCAAATCATCATCAGGTATATTATAAGCCTAATAAGTAAAGTCAAAGTTAGAAACAAGAGAAATCAGAACATGGATGATAAAGGAAGGTGCTTATACCAATGGAATCAGAGGCAGAATAAGACCAAAAACAATAAAGGAACTGAAGGCCTTTATACCTACAGTTGGCTCACACACTAACCCCATATTCTCAGAACCGTCTGCATCCCCTGACAACTCCATTTCTGCATCCTGACAACTCCATTTTATAGGGGAAGAAACTGACTTGTGTATGTATATAATGTCAGTAATTTTCCAGAGATGCTACTTATAATCAGTGATGGAAATGGAATTTATATACTTAGTTAAGTATATATATAATTTATATACGTATATTTATATATGTGCTTTTCTGAGAAAAATCCAGGATGACTGAAGAAACTCTCCCAACACTAAAAGAACTCTTATCTCCTGTGGTTTTGCTTTATATTTTCCTTTCTTATTGTAGGATAAGCCTTGAAAGAAAGAGAGAAAGAAAGAAAGAATAGAAGAAAGAAAGAGAGTGAGAAGGAGGAAGGATGGAAGGGGAAAATGAGACAAGAATGGGATGGATAGTATCAACTCATCCCAATCCTGATAATCAGTGGCTGAGCATGACTTTTTCCTCTCATCAGCAATGTCTCAGCCATATCTGGCTGATCCCAAGGAGAGAAAATAACTTTCATAAAAGCTTTGGGAGAGCCAGGAACATGCCATAAGCTTCCAGGTATATTTTTAGGAGGAAATAAGAATTATGATCCAGAAAATATCTTTATTAAATACAATCAAAATGATGTCAGAAGCATCAACATATGATTTCGGTATGAAAAACAGTTTTCACCTGAAGGCCACTATTTTACTGTCCCAAGGGCATTTCCTGGGTGAAAACAACTGTAGGAGGATTCATTGGAAAAAACAACTCTCTTGATTCATTTCCTGTTCATTGTTTACAAAGTCTGTGAAACTGAGAAGAACATAGAATCAATTCTATGTTAGACTTAATGAGGGAAGAACACAGAAACCTCTTGTTTTTAAACGGAGGGGGGGGTTATTTCTCAAAAATAACGAACAGGGGAGTCAAAATGTCACTATAGTAATACATGAGACTTCTGAGCAACGTAGAGATTTTCTAAATTGCGAGTCTAATTTTATATTTTCCCTTAACTTCTTCTGAAGTAAGCTTCCAGTTTTGAGTTCCATCTGTAAAGTAATAGAAATTATCTACTTATAGGAACCAAGAGAAGGGAAATTCCTGGCAAGGCAATCTGGTACCTCATTATCTGGTGAAAAATGTCTACATATTCAGGATTATGAATGTCACTAATACATCTAAAATCAGCACGTGTCAGTCATCAATATTCATACTGCTCAAACAAAACAGCTCATACTGTAGCTGTTCATAAATCTGGCAGAGATCGGAGGTGGGGGGGTGGAGAGAAAAGGGAGAAGTGAAGAGATAAAGAAAGAAAGAGCTCAGGGATATACTGAACACAAGAGGGGTCTCCATTCATTCAGTCTAACATCTGCTCAGCCTGAAGTGGAACCACCTGTTATTTTATTAAATTGTAGAATTAATTTATGTGGAAATAAGAGAGGAGGGAGAAAGGAGGCTTTAATTCATACCAAAAGAATACATACATATATACATATACATACATATATATATATACCCTTTATTTATTCTAACATCTAAAAAGAAAAGAAAGAAAGAAAAGGAAAGAAGGAAAAAGGAAAGAAAGAAAAGAAAAGAAAGAAAGAAAGAAAGAAAGAAAGAAAGAAAGAAAGAAAGAAAGAAAGAAAGAAAGAAAGAAAAGCTTTTCATGGGCCTAATCAGGGCCATGAACAACTCGCCTCATTATGTAATTAATTGAAGAAATGAACTGTTTCCCTTGACTGTTATGTAAGCATATTGCCTGTGATGTACTCATCAGCTAGTCCTTTGGTCCTCCATAAAGGAAAGACCAGTGGTAACTCCCTCTCAGTTCCACAGCAGCAGCCACAGAGAAATAAACAAAGAGATCCCACGAGGATTTTAGCAACACCAAGGAAGTTCTTACCTTCTTAACACCTTTCTATTTACCCAAGTGTATGAAGGATATTTTCATCTCTCCCCAGCAGGGCAGATGAGAATACTACAGCTTCAGCTACAGGATCATAAGAGACCTGGCTCTGAGTAATGCAGAAGTCTCCATTAACCTCTCTGCCTCCTTTAATGAAAGACATACTGCTTTGCTTCCTCCAATAGTCTCAGATCTCAGGATCTCAAATTTGCTGAATTAAAGTGATGGATATTATATCTACAGTTGATTTCCTCCTAAGTTTGCCAAGAATGTTGGATGGTCATCGAAGAGCACAAATATGAAAGATTAGAAGGTCATGTAAGATTTTCGATGAACAAAGACAGATATTTCCTAGTATCTCACACATGCCAACATGTCCTTTTGGTCTTTTTATAGCCTGTAGACTGGTTATCTAATTGGATCAAAATTACTTGGGGCATTGTATATGACAGCTTCTTTCAAGCTTTGCTTACCAACTATGATCATTTAGGATCATTTAGGATTTAAAGGGAGCGGGAAGGGAGTTTCTCTTTGAAATTTCTCTTTGAGTTGCCTTTACTATTTATTCAAACTAATGCTGTCCTTTTCTGAAGACTGTTTTGTTCACATAGCCTAGACCTCTTGAGGCAAGCTCCTTAAGCAGTGCTTTTTGTATGTTTAAGGCACATAAACTCCCTTGGGTAAAAATGAGAAGAGGTTATTGCAACTTGCATCACTTTTGTCTCTTGAAAAGGTTGCCCAAAAATTCCGGTGGTACTTCCCTCTTTCCATAAAGCTTTTTAGAAAATGCCTTGGAGAAGCCAGTTTTCCCTGGAGACTTATCCAATTACACGGACAGCGCGTGGTCTTACCCTGAGAGGAGCATTCAAAATTGTGTTTTTCTGATCATGGCAGTGAGTGTAAAGAGAGAAAACTAAGAAATTCAATTATCTCCCTAGGTGTCACTCAGCTTTGGGATTAATATAATTGGCTATAAATAATACGGGAACCTTTCAGGCAGAACCTCTGTGGGTTTCATTACAACCCCCTTGCCACTGAGTTGCTCACAGTTGGGTTTGCCATGTGGGTTAGCTGGGGTTGCGATTGCAAAGAGGCTATTTTGCCAACCTCTGGTTTTCCTCATTTTCATGGTCTTCTTTACATATTTTAATTAATGTCCCCAATGTAACATTTTAAACATGTATTGTGTTTTCAACACATGCCAAAATGACCTTTTAAAGTAATGACTTAAAAACCCAAAGCAATGCTTGATTACCAACTCAATACCATGTAACATAACTTGTCTCTTTTTCATGCTCCTGAAATTAATGGAATTCTACAATAGCAGAGAATATGAATAGGAATGGCTGGAGGAATTGAAATCTAATTCCCAGAGGACCACGCCAGTGGCCCACTCTGACTTTGTCTGTGTGGGGATTTTTTCTTGACCACACTCTAGCAAAGACTTCGTAACTGTGAAATAAGGAAAACTGTAACACTCTACTTTATTGATTGCACATAGTAGGCAATAAAATTTGTTGATTCTATCTTAATTAAGCCATTTGAAAGCTGAAGCATGTTGATAGAATGTTTGAATAGTACCACAAAGGATGAAGGTTTTGTAACCATGCCCACATGGATGGACAAACCCAGATGTATTTCGAAGTCATCCAGTGTTCCCAAGTTTTTCAAATGTTTTGAGTTTAACCAAATCTTAAACACATTGTGCCAAGTACTATTTTCCTTTAAGTCTCAAACCCATGTGAATTTTAAGGGAAATTAAATCCACATGTTTCTGATTCATTTTTAGTTAAATCATTAAGACGTTGTTTTGGATGAGCCATTTAACTTCCAAGAAGCTTTTCTTCATAAACTCTTTTACGCCTTTTTGGTGTGGGGTCAAAAGCAAGAAGTCATACTTTGACAATGATAAATTAATTGTGACATCAAACACTGCAAATCCAAACCTTAGCACTCTAAAAATAATTCAGCAGTTGACAAGTTCATTTTCTTAATTTTCTGTCAGGAAATGCTTGTAGTTTTCTTTATTTTGCCTGCATAACCTAAGAAGCAAATATCTCACCTATAAACACAATACCACATAGAATTCAAATTTGGGGTTTTATTGTTTTTGCAAAAAGAACAGCACCAGTTTGCTGCTCTGTCAGATTTGGATAGTCTTAACTAAGAAAAAGTTAGAAAATATACACAAGATTCTTCCTGTTTTATCCAAACTTAGTTATCCTGAGAAAGGGGTCTTGTAAATGTCATGCAAAGCCTGATAGAAAGTACCCAAGACATTGCAAGGAAAACAGTCATCACACCATGGGTCCCATTTCATCCTTCTCTTGATTTCATAGCTCATATTAAGTCCCTTTCTATATATTTCACTCCTATACAGCTCCTGTTCCTCCACATCATCTTTAACTTCAAACTTCTACAAGACTTCTCCATATTTTGGAAAAAGAGAAAGAAAACAAACACCTGACCCAGTTGCCTCCTCCCTCTAGCTACCTTCCTGCATCATTCCTTCTTTCCACTTCTTAATTTCCAAAGCTTCATCTCACTAACCATTCACTCCCTATCACCAACGATCTCCTTAACTTCTTGGTGCTAATGGTCAAATCTACATTTTTAGCCTTGATCATGAGTAGTTATTAGACAGTCTCATTTGGATATCTCTCCACCATTTCAAACTCAGTTTGATGAAAATTTAACCAAAATTCCTTCTTTGTTCTGACTTCCCCATTTCTATAACTGGTACTGAACTTGAAACTACTTTGTCACATTTCTAATCAATAACCAATTTTTTGGCAATTTGCATTCCCCCCATCCTTTTCATTTCCACCACCTCATAATTGTACCTACTAAATGATTTGTTTCTTTCTAACTCCCCCCCACCCCGATTCCAGCTATATTTGGCCAACAAACGAATCTTTTTGAAATACTATCTTGCTGATTTAACTCCCCTACTTGAAAACTTCGCTGTCAAAAGAACAAAGTTTAAAGTCCTTAATGTTGTATACTTAAAAGTAGTTAAAAACTTTTTTAGCCTAGTTCTAACTTGTGTTTTCATGAACTCTGTCTTCTAGGCCAACTGATCATTTAAGGTTCCCTAAACACAATTTGTCCCCCAACTCTGCCTTCCCTCCATTCTATCCCCAAATCTTCCCTATCCAATAACCAGCTCTTATATATCTTCACCCAAGAACCTTTCCCAAGATCAGGCTTTGCCAGTCAAAAAGTTCTCCCCTCCTTTATACTCACAGTCCTTTTTTTTTCTATTATAGTAATGTACTTTGCCATACTTCCATAGAGTTCAAAATGTGTTGCTCCTTTCATGTGCTTATAACTTTTATCTTAACTACCCTTTAAATTCCTGAAAGGCAGGGACCATCCATTGCTCACATGTTTCAATAACCATTTTGTTGAGTAGACCATTGGTAGCAAAGAATATTAAGCATCAACTTTAAAATGAAGTAGCTGCTAGTTTTAAGTCTTTTAAATATGCCTATGGGCGCCTGGGTGGCTCAGTTGGTTAGGCGACTGCCTTGGGCTCAGGTCATGATCCTGGAGACCCGGGATCGAGCCCCACATCGGGCTCCCTACTCAGTGGGAAGCCTGCTTCTCCCTTTCTCACTCCCCCTGCTCGTGTTCCCTCTCTAGCTGTGTTTCTCTCTGTCAAATAAATAAAATCTTTAAAAAAAAAAAATATGCCTAGATACTTTAGTGATTATCTTATATCTACCTCAGCACTGTGAATGTTTAGTGTTATATTTCAATATGATGAAGTAAGAAACAGGAAAAAGAGAACTACTTCAGTCACACTGTAATATGATATGGTGATATAAACAGGTGACTTCACTGCACTTGAGATGTACAGACACAAAAATGTATAAAGATATAGTCAATTTATATCATAAAATGGGACTAGTGCAAGCCAATGGCAATGGTCTGTATCTAACAAATTAATAGCTGTCAATTATAGGCAATTTATTGTATTCCAGGTGCTGTGTTAATCCCTTATACATATTATCTCACTTAATCTTCACAATAATCCTATAATGTAGATATGATTATCCCATTTTATCAGTGAAGACAGACCAAGGCTTAGAGAGGATAAAGGACTTGGCCAAAATCACAGGATCTGGAAATGGAATAGCTGAGTTGAAAGCCCAACACCAGTGGAATCCAAAGCAAAAGATTTTAACCCTTGTAAGACCCATGCCATCAACTACAGCTATTTGGAGTGTACAGCAGGTGTGGTTCAGTTTGTATTCATCAAATATTAATCTTTCATTCTAATTTTATTTCATAACACCCTCCTGTCTAAAAGATGACAGATAGATAGATAGATAGATAAACAGACAATTCTTGAAAACCCAACAGTAACATTTTACAATGTCTTAAAACTGAGACCAAAAAAAAATTACTGATCCAAAAAAAAAAAAAGTATCATTGGTTGGAACATCATTTGTGGAAGAGTAAATTATATGTGTTATAATGAAGGATGTCCTAGATGAAGATCTGGAGAGTTGAAATTTCACACTGCAGCATTTTTACAGATTACTTATTTGGCAAAGGCACATGGCCTGTCTGGGCCTCTCTTTCTTCATCTGTAGAATGAACAAGGTGATCTCTGATAACCTTTTCAAATTTAAAATTCTGTGATTCAACCAGTATTCACAAGTCTGAGGCAATGAGGAATACCAAACATTTTCTAGATATATTTCAGGGTCTCAATAGCATTATACCTAAAATTCAAGGCCTGATTTTAATTTTCCATCACCAGTATAATAGTGCTGTTTAATCATGCTTCACACTGAAGCACTCTGAATTACAATCATTCATTACTTGTGGGGTTTCCTAAGTAGACAGTAAGCTCCTTGAAGAAAAGGACAGAGTGTTATTTAATTCTATATCCTGACACATGATACAAGCTTCATATGTACCTGCTAAATGAATAGTGGGAGTTTAGGAATCTATAGGAAATACAGGCAACCAGAGCACCCTATGCCAATTTAGGAAAGGAAGGGCAGCAATAAATAATGCAAAAAAAAAAAATTCTGGAACAAAGTATTATTGCAAAATGATACAAAGTGTGTATTTTTCAGTGTCCCATCTTCTCTGGTAGTCTCTAAATCTGGGCTACAGATAACTGGTGATGTGCGAAGGTGCACCACCACAGTCAGGAATTCATGAAGTTCGTATTCAGCATCTACTACAAATGGAGCACTGCTCTTTGCAAACTAGCAGCTCAGACATCAATAGTTGTTCTTTTTTTAAGATTTTATTTATCTATTTGACAGAAAAAGAGATCACAAATAGGCAGAGAGGCAGGCAGAGAAAGAGGAGGAGGCAGGCTCCCTGCTGAGCAGGGAGCCAGATGTTGGGACTTGATCCCAGGACCCTGAGATCATGACCTGAGCTTAAAACAGAGGCTTAACCATCTGAGCCACCCAGGCACCTGCAATAGTGTTCTTAGTTCAAATCTATTAAGTCAAATATTCACATATCACACATAATCAAAAATATGAAAATTTTTGATGCTACAAATTTTAGCATCAAAAATTGCTACAACAAATTCAAACAACATATAATAAATAAAAGAAAATCAACTGTAAGTTATTAGTATTAGTGAGGTAATTAAAGTGGCCAGACACAAGATTAACATATAGAAATAATTCCTATACAATGAGTAAATATACTTTCAAAAATAAAAATGGAAGATAATGGAATTTTGAAAGTAATAAATACCTTTTCAAAAATAAAATGGAAAATAAAGTTGCCATTAATAAAGACAACTAATTTTATGCCATAAAGTATCTTGGCATAAAATGTCCAAAAACTAAAGTACAGTATACAGAAAACTTACTTTATTAAAGGGCATAAAAATATTTAATTAATTGGAGAAGCATATCTATTTCCCAAGTAGAATGATCTAATATTTTAAAATTACAATTCCTTCCTCAAATTATTATATACATTTAATGAAATCCCAATCAAAATCCAATTGTTATATTGTATGGTACTTAGCAACCTGATTCTAAATTAATATAAAAGAGAAAATATTTCAAGAATGCTTGAAAAGAACCAATATTGTTGCGGGAAGAATCTGAGGCGACTGAGGAAACACAAGCTGGGAGAACACAGCTTTATTATGCCTGAGGGTTCAGTGGGATAATCTCCACAAATACTGAGCACAGGGCAAGGTTGGGGGCAAGTTTTTATGGTTACAGGTGATGGGGGTGCTAATGGTGCATTTTCCGGGTCTCTTATAGCTGATTGGCCCTCTTCATGTGCAGGTATAATCTATAAGGGCCACCATAGGAAGTGCTAAATCATTCTGAGGGAACTTGTTCCTTTTCTTTTCTTAACCAAACTAAACGGTCAATTGGTCTTTTCCTATCTCAACAGGGAGCAGTAGGGATCAGTGGATAGGGTGGGGCTGAGGCCTGGGAGTTTTCTGCCTCAATATGGTGGCACTTGCCTAGCAAATATCAAAATATATTGGGGGGGTTACAGTAATTCAAAGAATACCTTATTTTTTTTTAAGTTTTTATTTATTTGACAGAGAGAAACACAGCCAGAGAGGGAACACAAGCAGGGGGAGTGAGAGAGGGAGAAGCAGGCTTCCTGCCAAGCAGGGAGCCGGATGTGGGGCTGGATCCCGGGTCTCTGGGATCATGACCTGAGCCGAAGGCAGTAGCTTAACCAACTGAGCCACCCAGGTGCCCCCAAAGAGTACCTTATTGATGCAGAAATAAACATAGTTCAGTGGAATAGACTAGAGTCTTAAAACAGACCCAGGGATACATAAGAATTTGTTTGATTATATACACAGCATTAAAGAGCAAAAGGGAATATGGAGACAAAAGTACTACTTAATTATTGCTATTTAAGAATTAAAAGTTTGAAGGAAGAGCTTTTATATCTTGAGGCAGTAAAGGCCTTTCTACACAAGACACATAGTTACAAACTAAAAATATTAGTTTGGAGTATCTAAAAATTTTAAATATTTGTATAAGGAAAGATGTCATAAACAAAGTTGAAAGACAAGCAACATTCATCAAAAGACAACATCAAGTGAGTAAAGAGGCAAACCACAAAGTGGAAAAAGATAGTTGCAGCACATATATGTCACAAAGAACTCCTATCCAGATTATGTAAATAATTCCTACAGATCAATATTTTAAAAGCAGATAATCAATTGAAAAAAATGATCAAGAAATTTAGACCATGTACCTCACATGAAATATTTCATGAGACAATATCTAAATGGTCAATAAACATATGAGATAATATTCAACTTCATTAGTCATCAAACTAAAACCACATTGAGATCACTACATATCCACTGGAAGGGGTGAAATGAAAAGAGCTGACAGTACTAAATGTCGGTAAGAATGTCAAACAGGTGAAACTGTCATACACTCTTGGTGTGAATTTAAGATTGGTACAGCTCTTTGGAAAACTGTTATCTACTAATATCAAACATATACTCACTCGACAAACATATAAACTCTCCCTGGTGTGTTTTCAATGAAAATGCAATTCACCATAAACTACATGGCAGTGAGAAGCAACACTCTTACATGTAAGCTAATTATGTATATAGAGACAATAGATGGAGAAGGGTATAATGAATATGGGCATTCTTTTACAAATTGCCTTCTTCAGGTGAACATGTTATAATAATACCGTCGGATCATTAAGGAGGGGCTATTTAATCTGGAGAGCAAAGGAGATCTAGTGGGAGTTAAAGGCTCAGCATAGTCCAAGTTTCCTGAAACCTACTGTATATCCCTATTCCAATTCTCTTTAACTTTTTCTTCATCAATTACTTAATTTTCACTTAAAAGACCCAACAAGGCTATAAATTCAATGAATAGTACAATTCGGGCAGTTCACAGGATTAAAACTAGCTTTGATGTTGAGCTATATTTGTCCTGGGGTCACAAGAGATAAAAGAGTCTTTTAGCCCAATTCTAGTCAGTCCTCTGATTTCAATCCAATATTTTTTTGTCAAAAATTAGTCATTCCCCCACTTTCTCACACCATACACAAAGCCAAACTAAAAAATGGATTAAAGATCTAAATGTGAGACCTGAAACCATAAAAATCCTAGAAGCAGCACAAGCAGCAATTTCTCTGACATCAGCCATAGCAACATTTTTCTAGCTCTATCTCCTGAGGCAAAGGAAATAAAAAGCAAGTATAAACTAATGGGACTACATCAAAATAAAAAGCTTCTACACAGCAAAGGAAATAATCAACAAACCTAAAGGCAATCTACTGAATGGGAGAAGATATTGCAAATGACTTGTCCAATAAAGGGTTAGTATCTAAAATATACAAAGAATTTCTACAACTCAACACCCAAAAAATAAATAAGCCAATTAAAAAATGACCAGAAAGATTCCTTAAAAAATTAAAAATAGAGCTACCGTATGATCCTGCAATTGCACTACTGGGTATTTACCCCAAAGATACAGATGTAGTGAAAAGAAGGGCCATATGTACCCCAATGTTCATCGCGCAATGGCCACAATCGCCAAACTGTGGAAAGAGCCAAGGTGCCCATCAACAGATGAATGGATAAAGAAGATGTGGTACATATATACAATGGAATAGGAATACTATGCCTCCATCAGAAAGGATGAATATCCAACTTTTGTAGCAACATGGACTGGATTGGAAGAGATTATGCTGACTGAAATAAGCCAAGTAGAGAAAGTCAAGTATCACATGGTTTCACTTACTTGCGGTGCATAAGGGGTAATGCAGAGGACAGTAGAAGAAGGAAAGCAAATGGGAACTAGGGTAATTCAGGGAGAGAAACGAAACAACAAAGACTTTGGACACAGAAACCAACTGAGGGACTTGGAGGGAGGGGGTGGGGGGATGGGAGAGCCTGGTGGTGGGTACTGAGGGCACCTATTGTGTGGAGCACTGGGTGTGGGGAATGGGGAATGAATCTTGGAACACTGGGAAAAAAAATTTAAGTAACAATAAAAAAATAATAAAAATAAAAAATAAAATAAAATAAAAAAATGACCAGAAGACATGAACAGACATTTCTCCAAAGAAGACATCCAGATGGTCAATAGACACATGAAAAGGTGCTGAACATCACTCATCATCAGGGAAATGGAAATCAAAAACCACAATGAGATATTACCCCATACCTGTCAAAACAGCTAAAATAAAAAACACAACAAACAAATGTTGGCAAGGACATGGAGAAAAAGGAATCTTCTCGCACTGTTGGTAGGAAGGCAAACTGGTGCAGTCATAATGGAAAAGAGTATAGACATTGCTCAAAAATTATAAGTAGAACTACCTTTTGATCCAGTAATTGCACTACCAGGTATTTACCCAAAAAAAAGAAAAACACTGATTCAAAAAGATACATGCACCCCAATGTTTATAGCAGCATTATTTACAATAGCCAAATTATGGAAACACCTAGTGTCCACTGATGGATGAATTGATAAAGAAGTGGTATATAGGACTTGAGCAAGACGGTGGAGGAGTAGGGAAACCTATATATCATCAGATCCCAGGAGTTCAGCTAAATAGTTATCAAACCAGTCGGAACACCTACAAACTCAACAGGAGATCAAAGAGAAAAAGAGAAGCAATTCTAGGAACAGGAAAGTGACCACTTTCTGGAGGTAGAACGCGTGGAAAAGTGAATCTGAGGCAATATTTGGGAAGACAGACCATGGGGAGCGGGGCTGGCTAGCAACGGGCAGCAGTAGAGCAGCAGAGCACAAAATTGGAGCTTTTAGAAGACTACTCCACTGAGGGAAGATACCCCAGAGGCTAAGTGGGAGATGGAGCCCTCGCGGGGACAGTGTGGTCTCAGGACCCACGGGAGTCAGAGAAGGACCGGGATTGCCTGAGCATGGTATAGTTACGAGTATTAGAGCAGGAAAGTGGGCTGCAGAGACAGAGCCAATGAGTGGGCTCTCAGCTCAGACTTACCTTAAACCATGATCCAAGGTGCAGTCAGTCCCCCTCTTTGAGCAGGGACCCCACAAGTGGCAGATCCAGAAAGACATCCTCCTTCCTCCACCAGGATGGGTGGCGCAGGAGCTCACTGCAGGAATCTGCTGGGTTTTGAGACTCCAAACAGGGCTGAGTGCCAGAGATACAAACACTCGGTCTCAGCCGGGGAGCACAGAGTGCAGCCACAGACCAGGGACACAGGCATGATTGACTGCTTTTCTCTGAGGGTGCCCTGAAGGGTGGGGCCTGAGCTCAAGGCTCCGCTGGGCGAGAGACTGGGAGGCTGCCATCTTAATTCCCACCCTCCAAAGCTGTATGGAAAGCAATCAGGGAACAAAAGCTTCCGAGAGCGAACCTGAGCATATTGCTTAGCCTGGCCCCTGGCGAGGGCGGGGCAGTTCCACCTGCGGCAAAGACATTTGAAAATCAGTACAACAGGCCCCTGCCCCAGATCAGCAAGAACATCCAGCCAAGACCAAGTTCATATATCAATAAGAACTGTGGAACTCCAGAGCTAAGGGAAAGTACCACATAGAATTCATGGCTTTTTCCTCATGATTCTTTTGTCTTTCAAAGTTAAATTTTTTTAATTTTATTTTACTCCTATTCTATTTTTTAATTTTTTCTCTTTCCTATTTTAATGTCTTTTAAACATTTTATCTTATCAATAACTGTTTTTTAAAAAATCTTTTTAATTTTCATTGTTTTAGTCATATTCTATCCCTTCATTATATTTAAGCTTATTTTTTGTATACATATAGGTTTTTCATTCTTTAAAATTTTTGGATATAGTTTCTTCTAATAGATAAAAATATCTAGCATATGGCTTTGTTCTAGTTTCCAGCCTCATCACATTCTTTCCTCTTTTTTTTCTTTTCTCTTTTTTCAACCAATTTCTTATTCATTCCTTTTTTAGAATCATTTTAAATTTTCATCTTTACAGTCATATTCTATCCCTTCATTGTGTATACCCTTATTTTTGCACATATATAAGTTTTTCTTTCTTTTGTACATATATAAGTTCTTCTTTCTTT
Source organism: Spilogale gracilis (assembly GCA_004023965.1). NCBI lineage: Eukaryota > Metazoa > Chordata > Mammalia > Carnivora > Mephitidae > Spilogale > Spilogale gracilis. Next base: position 3,020 of record PITA01030559.1, on the reverse strand, counting down.
CTCTAAAATTTTGGGAGGCAGTTTCTTCTAAAAGAGCAAAATACACCCCAAATCAAGTGTGTGACTCTTTTCTATTCACCAGTCTAATCATATATAGAGAGACATAGATATAGATAAAGATATAGATATAGATTTCTTTTCCTTTTTTCCCCCTAGTTTCAGGGCTTTTCTGATTTGATTAGTGTATATTTTTTCTGAGGTCATTGCTACTCTTAGTATTTTGTTCTCTCATTCAGCTATTCTTATCTGGATAAAACAAGGTGGAAAAACTCACCTTAAAAAAAAAAAAAAAGAGGCAGTACCAATAGCAAGGCACCTAATCAATAGGGATATTAGTAATATGTCAGAACTAGAGTTCAGAATGACAATTATCAAGGTGCTAGCTGGGCTCAGAAAAATTATGGAAGATAATAAAGAATCCCTTTTTGGAGAAATAAAATCCCCTTCTGAAGAAATAAAAGAACTAAAAATCTAACCAAGTTGAAATCAAAAAAAGCTATTAATGAGGTGCAATTAAAAATGGAGGCTCTCACTGCTATGACAAATGAGGCAAAAGAGAGAATTAGTGATATAGAAAACCAAATGATGGAAAATAAAGAAGCTGAGAAAAAGAGAGACAAATAATTACTGAACCACAAGAGGAGAATTTGAGAGATAAGTGATACCACGAGATGAAACAATATTAGAATAATTGGGATCCCAGAAGAAGATGAAAGAGAGAGGGGGCCGAAGGTATACTGGAGCAAATTATAGCAGAGAATTTCCCTAATTTGGTGATGGGAATAAACATCAAAATCTAGGAGACATAAAGAACCCCCTCAAAATCAAAAATAGGTCCACACCCCATCATCTAATAGTAAAACTTACAAGTTTCAGATTGTCAAATTTGCTGGTGTATAGTTGCTCATAATATGTTCTTATAATTATTTGCATTCCTTTGGTGTTGGTTGTGATCACTTCTCTTTCATTCATGGTTTTATTAATTTGAATCTTTTCTCTTTTCTTTTTGATAAATCTGGCCAGGGGTTTACCAATATTGTTAATTATTTCAAAGAACAAGCTCCTAATTTCATTAATTTGTTCTACTGTTCCTTCAGTTTCTATTTCATTTATTTCTGCTCTGATCTTTATTATTTCTCTTCTCCTGCTGGGTTTAGGCTTTCTTTGCTGTTCTTTCTCCAGCTCCTTTAGGTGTAGGGTTAGGTTGTCTACTTGAGACCTTTCTTGTTTCTTGAGAAAGACTTGAATTGCTATATATTTTCCTTTTAGGACCACCTGTGCTGTATCCCAAAGATTTTGAACACAAAGACAGAAGAAAGAGAAGTTAAGGAATCTATCCCATTTACAATTGAAGCCAAAACCATAAGATACCTAGGAAAAAAATTAACCAAAGAGGCAAATAATCTGTACCCCCAAAATTATAAAGTACTCAAGAAAGAAATTGAGGAAGACATGAAGAAATGGAAAAACATTCCATATTCATGGACTGGACGAAAAAATACTGTGAAAATGTCTATGCTACCTAGAAAAATCTACACATTTAATGCAATCCTTATCAAAATACCATCGATACTTTTCAAAGAAATGGAACAAATAATCCTAAAATTTATATGGAGCCAGAAAAGACCCTGAATAGCTAGAGAAATGTTGAAAAAGAAAACCAAAGTTGGCAGCATCATAATTCCAAACTTCAAGCTCTATTACAAAGCTGTAATCATCAAGACAGTATGGTACTGGCACAAAAACAGACACATAGATCAATGGAGCAGAATAGAGAGCCCAGAAATGGACCTTCAACTCTATGGTCAACTCATCTTCAATAAAGCAAGAAAGAATGTCCAATGGAAAAAAGATAGTCTCTTTAACAAATGGTATTGGGAAAATTGGACAGTCACATGCAGAAGAATGAAACTGGGCCATTTCCTTACACCACACACAAAAATAGACTCAAAATGAATGAAAGACCTCACTATGAGACAGGAATCTATCAAAATCCTTGAGGAGAACACAGGCAGCAACCTCTTTGACCTCAGCCACAGCAACTTCTCCTTTGAAACATCACCAAAGGCAAGGGAAGCAAGGGCAAAAATGAACTATTGGGACTTCATCAAGATCAAAAGCTTTTGCACAGCAAGGAAACAGTCAACAAAACCAAAAGGCAACCAAAAGAATGGGAGAAGATATTTGCAAATGACATATCAGATAAAGGGCTAGTATCCAAAGTCTATAAAGAACTTATCGAACTCAGCACCCAAAGAACAAATAATCCAGTCAAGAAATGGGCAGGAGGAATGAACAGACATTTCTCCAAAGAAGATACCCAAATGGCCAACACACACATGAAAAAGTGCTTAACATCTCTCAGAATCAGGGAAATACAAGTGAAAACCACAGTGAGATACCACCTCACATCAGTCAGAATGGCTAAAATTAACAATTCAGTAAATGGCAGAAGTTGGCAAGGGTGCGAGGAAAGGGAAACCTTCTTACACTGTCGGTAGGAATGTAAGCTGGTGCAGTCATTCTGGAAACCAGGATGGAGATTCCTCAAAAAGTTGAAAATAGAGCTACCCTATAACCCAGCAATTGCACTACTGGGTATTTACCCTAAAGATACAAATGTAGTGATCTGAAGGGGCACATGCACCCAAATGTTTATAGCAGCAATGTCCTCAATAGCCAAACTATGGAAAGAACCTAGATGTCCATCAACAGATGAACAGATAAAGGTGTGATATAAATATACAATGCAATACTATGCAGCCATCAGAAAGAATAAAATCCTGCCATTTGCAACAATACGGATGGAACTGGAGGGTATTATGCAGAGCAAAAAAAAGTCAATCAGAGAAAGACGATTATCATATGATCTCTCTGATATGAAGAATTTGAGAGGCAAGGCGGGAAGTAGGGAGGGAAAAAAATGTAAGAAGATGGGACCAGGGAGGAAGACAAACCAAACCATAAGAGACTCTTAATCTCAGGAAACAAACTGAGGGTTGCTGGGGGGGGGGGGGGGG
>PITA01030558.1:0-16335 GCA_004023965.1 Spilogale gracilis | reverse complement strand
CCCCCCCCCCCCCCCCCCCCGTGAGCTGCGAGCTCTACTTTTGTTGCAGCAGAGCCTGCAGAACCGAGAAAGCCCCGGAGGGACTTACTGGCTTTCGCTGGGGAAGGCTGGGTATGGCGTGGGCGAGAAGGTGCTCCACCACGGGTAGTGCAGCACGGCGTTCTGAAACAGAGCGGGAGGGTCAGGGGCGCACACTAGGCTGGGGCGTGGCCAGCGAGGAGGACAGAGGAGCCTGCTGCCACTGCCTGTGCTCCCCCGGCTGGCTCGTCGGGGAGCAACCTGACGCTCCGTGCCTCAGTTTGCCCATCTGCCCAGGAGAGCCCACCGAGAGCCCACCGTGAAGACGGAGGAACCCATCAGTCCATGGGAAGGGCCGGGCTGGCGGAGAGGCTCAGGCAGGGCTGCACACCCACGTACAGGCGGGGCAGGATGGGGACGTGCGACCCACCTCCAGACCAGGAACACCCCAGCATCTCTGAAGGGCCTGGGGAGCCAAGGGTCAGACCTGGGAACCTGCATTCCACACAGGACCCAGGTGTGCTGGAGGGTCAGGGACCCTGCCTGGAGGCCCCCCTGCTTCCATGAAGTAGAGGGGGGGCGGGGGTACCTTGTGGACCAGGCCCAGGGAGTTTCGTGTGGCAGAGAGGACTTCTCAGAGGGAACCCCACCAGCACCGTGGGCCAGCCCCTCCCAGGGCAAGGGGGGCACAGCCTCCTCAGAGCTCCCACAGGCCAGGCCACCTTGGCCCCAGAGTGCAGCATAGGTGGGGGTTCTGGGGAACCTACTTTGAGAAACATCCATGGGGGGGCTCGCAGGGTGAGCCTGAGGACCACAGGGGCTTGGGGGGCCCTGCACGAGGCTCTGACAGGACCAGCTGGAGGGGGTGGGATGGTGGACGCTCACGACCCCTGCGTGACAGGCTTGTCCCACCCTGACACACGGGCCTGCTGAGCAGGGCTCCCTTCCCCCTGAGCCACACGGGGGCCTGTCCTGTCAGGGAGGCCCCTGGTCAGTGCTGGGGAGACGGCTGCTGGCTGCAGTCACTGTCCCCACTTGTCCCAGCTGGCTCAGACACATGGAGGACAGCAGCCTCCCGCGGGCCGCTGCAAGCCATTCCCCAGCCACGCTCCCTCCCTCCCCGCGGGACTCACACGGAGAGCTGGCCCGGAACCAGCCCACATGGCTCGGAGAGGAGAGGCGCCGTTCTGCGGCGCCTGTGTCTGGGGGCGGCGGGGAGCCCGCCCTGACTTCCCATCACTGCGCACCCCCCACCCCAACCCCTGCAGGGCTGTCCAGCCCCCGAGCAGCAGGACAGCGGGAGGAGAGGGAGGGATGTGCAGTGAAAGGGTCCTGCCTGCTCCCCCAGGGCTGGCCCAGGCTGCAAAGTAACTCTATCAAAACAGTGGGGAGGAGCACAGGGCCCCCCCAGCACGCAGTGGCACAGCACTTATGGGGAGGACTGTGGAACCCTCCAGGAGGCACCCCCTCCAGGGAGCAGGGTGAGGTCACCCCAGGACCCTGGTCTGGTGTCACTTCTCCTCCCCAGTCCTATGCAAGGAGAGGAACCCGAGGCCGCCTGGCCAGCTCATCTGTGGAGGGCGCGACTCTTGGTCTCGGCATTGTAGGTTTGAGCCCCATGTCGGGTATGGAAATGACGTAAAATTAAAATCTTTAAAAAGAAAGGCGAGAACCCCAACATGAGGGAGGTACGTAAGCGTCCCAGGGCTGCGGGCGCTCGGAGAACACCTTGTGAACTAGGACAACCCAGGCACCACGGGCTGCTCTGGGCACACGGAAGGCAGAGCCAGCCTTGGGGAGGCTTCCAGGCCGGGGGCGCCTCAGTCACCGCACCCCTCCTGCTCTGCCCAGACCCCCGGGGCTGCCAGGACCGCAAACCTCACCCGGGGAGTCAGGCAGGGCCTCTGTCTACCCCCCACCCCCCAGCCCAGGGCTCTGCAAGGCTGCCAATCACAGCGGCCCAGGCCTGGTCCAAGGGGTGCCGCCTGCAGCCAACGACAGCCGTCCTCGGGGCTGGCCGCGGACGCCAGGGCGTGTCTCTGCCACTGCCTCTGGGGCGAGATTGATCCAGAGAGGGGCGCCTGACCCCCGCCAGCCCAGGCAAGACTGCCTGGGGGATTTCCAGGTGGAAACACGGAGGCTGGCTTCAGGACCGTACGCCGATGTAGGAAGATAACGTTTTTCCTAGGGCAGCAGATAAAATACAGGGTGTCTAGTAAAAATGGAATTTCTGATACATAGCAAACAATTTTTAGGGGTGCCTGACTACTCAGTGGGTTAAGCGGCCTACCTGATCTGGGCTCAGGTCATGATCTCGGGGTCCGGGATGGAGCCGCACGTCAGACTCCCTGCTCAGCCGCGCATTTGCTGGAGATTCTCGTCACCCCTCTCCCTCCACCCCTCCCCGTGCACTTGTGTGCGCTCTCTCTCTCTCAATAAATAAATAAAATCTAAAAAAAACCCACAAAAAACCAGCAGGGGCACCCAGGGTGGCGGGGGCGCTCAGTTGGTTGAGCGATTGCCTTTGGCTCAGGTTGTGATCCTGGAGTCCTGGGATCGAGCCCCACGTTGGGCTCCCTGCTCAGCGAGGAGTCTGCTTCTCCCTCTGACCCTCCCCCACGTGTGCTCCCTCTCAAATAAATAAAATCTTGGGGCGCCTGGGTGGCTCCGTCGTTGGGCGTCTGCCTTCAGCTCAGGTCATGGTCCCAGGGTCGTGGGATCAAGCCACATATGGGACTCCCTGCTCGGTGGGAAGCCTGTTTCTCCTTCTCTCACTCCCCCTACTTGTGTTCCCTCTCTAGCTGTGTTTCTTTCTGTCAAATAAATAAACAAAATCTTTAAAAAGTAAATAAAATCTTAAAAAAAAACCCAGTAATTTTTAGTGTAAATATCACATAGGACATACACACTAAGATATCACTGGTGTTTATGTGAAACTTAAGGTTCATTAAATGTCTGCATTTTTATTTGCTAAATCAGGCCACCCTTAGTGACAGTGAAAGCCCTGGGGGTAGGTCTCCTCCCGAGCTCGGGCCAGCCCAGCCAGGATGGAGGGGCGGGGAGGAGTGCTGGGCGTCCTGGCCACAGACAGGCCGTGCACACATCCAGCGTCAGCATGGGCTGGACCCGGTACGTCCTGGCAGGGGTGCCCTCACGGACAAAGGCCTGCAGGGACATGGGCTCAGTCTACACCCTGGGAGGGGTGGCCCAGCTTCAGAGAGCACCATGGAGAGTGCTCTGCCAAGGGGGTTCCAAAGGGGGCCAGGGCCAAAGTCCACTGGGTCCTGAGAGGCACCTCCCCCGCCCCAGGTCCTATCGTGGCCCCAGCAGGTCCCTCCATGCCTGGTCGGGTCCCGCGGGCTGTCCAGGGGATGCTGGCGTCCTAGCCATTGTCCCGGGCCACCAAAACGGGGGCGTGGGAGGAGCAGATTCCCTGTGCAACAGCCCCATGCTGTTCTGACCCAGGAACTATGATTCGGAAGGACCCCCCCCACCCTGGCCTAATCCATGGGGGGGACATTGTTGGGTTATTTATAGCAGCAGAAACCTGCAATCACCCCCAAAAACCCAACAATAAGGAAACAGTTAAGCAAATGATGGGGTGCTGACGGACGCAAGCTCCCAGACTCCCAAACGGGGTGAGACGGAGGCCCCGGGACACACACGCTTACTGCCACGGGCCACATGGCACGCGTGGGACAGGGGGCATCGGGCACGATGGTGTGGACAGAAGTTCAGAGGGAGGAGGGGACATGGAGGGTCAGAGGGCGTGCGGACACAGCCGCAACAGGAAAGGGAGAGAGAGGCGCACAGCGGCGTCTGGGGCCCTGACCAGAGGCGCTGGACGCCAGCCAAGGGCTTGCACATGGCGTCTTCAGTGGTAAGTCACGTTTGCCCTCCCGACTGCTGGGGCTCACGTCGTACCCAGCGGGCACACCCAGCTGCCTTCCAACGCTCCGGTTACAGACCCGGGACATCTCCCAGTGGTTCTGGGCATCTGACCCTGAGTGGAGCCTGATCCCAGTGGCCCACTTCCTGGCTCCTCTGAAACCCAAACCTGATTCTCACTCTCTCCTGCCACCTGGCCTCCTCCTAGCCCGAAGCCAACAGGACCGAGGGGAAGGAAGCTGCGGACGCTTCCCTGAAGGAGAGCCCCGTGGCAGCCAGCCAGCCCTCCTTCCCCCGCCTTGGCAGCTCGAGTCTCCCTTCTAAAGAATAGTTTGCTCTTCTATGGCAGAGAGCACCCCGAGAAGGCAGACTCCAGGCCTGACTTGCTGCGGGATCCCGGACCCTGCGTGCGCTCTGCCGTCTGAGCAGGCGGGGCTGGACGCCGTGCGGCTCTGTCACTTAGGGTACTTTGGCACAGTTGGCAAAACTCGGGAGCAGCCGTGCTGCCCTTCTAGGGGGCAGTGGGTAAATGCGCCGGGATCCGCCCCCACAAGGAATACGATCCAGCCCTGAAAAGGAAGGAGCCGTCGAGCCCGGCAGAGACACGAGGGACGGAGGGACGTCAGCGGCGCGCCCCTGAGCGAGAGCAGCCAGCTAAGAAGGCCACACACCGGGGGGCTCCAAGTCTAGGACGTTCTGGCCGCGGCCGCGGTGGGGCGGGTCACCGGGCGGAGCACGGAGGGCCTAGCACCGTGATGCTGGCTCGGTGTCCGTGACGTCCGTCCAAACCCACAGGCTGTGCGGCACCGACCGTGAGCCCGGGCGTCACCTGCGGCCCGGCCTCGGTCAGGCACTTGTCCCAAGTCAGCATGGTCACTCAGGCAGTGTTAACCACGGGGGAAGGGTGCAGGCATGTGGAAACTCCGTGTTCCATTTTCCTATAAATCTTAAACTGCTTCAGACACAAACGCTGGTGGACGCTCGGGTGGGCCTGTCGGTCCGATTCTTGATTTCAGCTCGGGCGCTGCTCGCGGGGTCGTGGGATTGAGCCCCACACTCAGCAGGACGTCTGCCTGAGTCTCTCCTCCTCTGCCCTCCCGCCCTTCTCTCTCTTAAATAAATAAATCTTAAAAGACATAAAGTCCGTCAAACTGAAAAAACCCTGAAGCAAAACAAAGGTCGCGGAGGCCGCGGCCCGTCCTGCAGGTGAGGAGCACGGCGAGGCCCGGCGTCCCCAGGGCCAGCACTCACCTGGACGCCCGGCCCGCACAGCGGCATCTGCAGAGGGGGCGGGCTGTAGAGGGCACCGCCCGCGGCAGGGGGCTCATGCTGTGGAACCTCCCCGTCCATGGCGGGCCCCACCGCCAGCATCGGGGGCTCCGCGACCCGGGCCACGGGAGCGTCTATCTGGGCTTCTTGCTCCTCGGTGGTGGCATCACGACCTGAGGAGAGACACGGCACATCGCGAGGTCACCTTGAGCCCCGACGGGTGAGGGCCCAGGCCCCGGGAAAAGCGAGAGTGGGCTAAAGGACAGCCAGGCCAGGCCGGCACAGCGGGGTTGGGCTCAGGGCACGGGGGGCCTGGGAAGAGGCACAGAGGCTCCCCTAATGCTACATTGTTGTGGGGCTCTCCCCGGGGGCTGTGCCAGGGTGGGAGGGGGCCTCTACCCCAAGTGCGGCCTGAGCACGCCGAGCAGCCCCTCGGCCTCGGCTCAGTCCCTGTGCTCCGAGCACCCAGGAGGCCCCAACCACGGCCTGATGGCCACTCCTGGGGACACTGGGACTGGAATCTTGACCCCAGGGCCCCCCAGCAGGGCTCCGGGTCACACAGAGCAGTGCCTGGGACAGAACGAAGACGAGCTCGGGGGACGGACCTCCAGGATGGCGCCAGCCCTTGTGGCGTGGCCGGGCCACCCCCCGCCCCGCCCTGCCGTCCGCACAACCATCTCAGGCTGCCTGGCCCACCAAGTAACACATAATTCCGGCCCCGGCGGGGGGGCTGCCCTTGCCACCCACGAAGAGCCACGGGCCTTGGTGTGAGCTGCGAAGCCCCCGCCGACCCCACAGGCCTGGCTTCGCGACCCGGCGCAGCTGAGGCGGGGAAGCAAAGTCCAACCCGGCCACCGCAGCCAAGCTGAGGGCCAACCCTGTCCGTCCGTCTGCTGCCAGGCTCGGCTCGCAGGAGAATCTCTGGGGGAGTCGGGGCCAGGCTGAGCCAGGAAGGGCACAGACACACCGCTCTCCCGCTGAGAACGTTCCTGTTCTAGAAGGCAGGCAGAGATGGCCCAGAAAATGCCACCGGGTGGACAACAGAGGCACGGGATTTCCCTCCCAATTTCCATCTGCCCCGTGGCCTGTGCCCTTGGCTCCCCTGGGCCCCGCCACCGCCGCTGGGAGCCCAGACCCTAGGCTGGCCCTCGAGGTCCTCAGACGGGCAGTGACTGAGGACATTAATCACCAAGGGAGGCAGGAAGGGGAGGCAGCTGCCACTCCCGGCCAAGCCCTGGATGAAGAAATCCTCGGGACTTCCAGTAATCACTGTCCACACGCGGGCAGCTTATGCAATCCCTCAGGGGAGGGGCCGTCTTTACCCCGAGCTCCGGGCCAGAAAAGGGGCCCGCAGGCCTGAGCTCCAGCCGAGGGGCCGGTCTGGGCCTTGAGGACCTGCTGCTGCCCCACTCGGCTGTGTGGGCTCACAGGCTGACGCCTGCTGCCAGGATGGCACCTCCCCCAGCCTAGGTGGCCCTGGCCTGCCCCTGCCTGTGCCCTCCCAGCTCCTGCAGGCTGGGACCTGGCAGGACACAGCCTTAGAAGCCAAGAGTGCAAAGTCCTGAGGTCTTCCTCCATGAACACACAGCGAATGGGTGATGCAGGGTCTCAGTCATCCCTGTGAAAGACTCTGGGGTCGTGCCAATGGAGTCAAAACCCAGCTCGGCCTTCTAACAACTGATTTTTCTCTGACGACTCCAGGGCACCTGAGCTCCTCTGAGCCCCCCTTTTTTGCTCCTCAGGAGAAATGGGCTGTCTGGCGGTCCCTGCGCAAGGCTGCCCAGGCACTCGGTAGGGCTCAGGGCCTGTGTAATCCAGGGGCCGCTTAAGTGACCCGCCCTTCACTGAGGCCCCAGAGAGCTCCTGGATTGGGGAGATCCCCTTCAGGGGGCTCTGCTCCCAGCACCTGGGACACAGGCAGGCAGGAATGACCTTTATCCAACAGAGAAAGCCCACACAGCTGATCACAGGTGCTGGCCAGCTGGCCCTCGTCCCCAGGGTTCAATCGCCCGCCCCTTCTCCGTAGCAGGTGCTGAGATGTGTCCCCCTGCGCCCTGAGACCGCCTGGTAAGCCCGGCCCATGCCAGCCCGCCACAGCTTCCCTCTCGCGGTAGCCATATCCCCTTCCCACAAACGGGGTGCTTCCAGGCTCTGCGGCACAGAGCCCCGGGCTACTCCTTTAGAAAGTACCCCCAGAGGCCAGGGAGCATGCGGGGGACACCATGGGCAGCTTCCCCGGAACCCCAGGGGAGATGGAATCACTTGGGCACACAAAACCTGCACCCACATGTCCACAGCAGCAGGGGTCAGAACAGCCACAGAGCGGCCAGGATCCACCAGTGTGTGAGAGGAGAAATACAACGTGGGCTGTCCACGCGGGTGACCGGCTGCAGGCAGGCGCCGGGCGCCCCCACGCGCCACCCCGGGGCCAGACCCGAGCCCACGACGCGCAGGGAGGGAACCAGACACAGACGGCCCCCCAGGGTGGGAGTCCACGCGTGTGACACGCCCAGAGTAGGCTGCTCCGTGGACGGGAAGGGGGCTCTGGGCTGCCAGAATGTTCTGGAATCACGTAGTGATGTCTGGGTGAGGGTAGGAATGTAGTGGAAGACACTGCATCATACACTTCAGAAGAGCGATTTTATGTTGCGTTAATCTCACACCATACTCCACCCCCCACGCTCCCAGAGATCACCCCACAGAGCCCCCTTCCTCCAACCCGGTCCAAGGTCACCTCTCACACCCTAGAGCCTCCACACTCAGGCCTCCTGTTCCCTGTCCCCCAAGGCACTGGGGCAGCCCCTCTTCTGTGGCCCCCAGGACTCTACCCGTCCTGGCCCCCCACTTTCTGGCCTCGGCTGGCCTCCCCCAGCTCCCACCCCACAGTGCTGCCCGCTGAGCCCTGCCTGATGCCCCGAACCTGAACATGGTGCCCCGGGAGGCTCCAGCTGCTTCAGGGCCAACCCCAGTGGGTGCCAGGCGGGGTCTCGGGGCACGGAGGGACCTGACGTGGACCATGCCTGGCTAGGTCAGAGCTCAGAGCCCGAGCAGTGGGCCCCGGGCGTATTTTTAGAACATCCCATGACAGGTGAAATGTGGGCGCTCACATAACCCACACTTCACAATCGTGGTTTATGTTCACACAATTTCCTTTTGAGATTAGGTTTTCAAATGAGTCATAGTAAAAGAAAAAGAGCAGGGGCGCCTGGGTGGCTCAGTTGGTTGGGCGACTGCCCTCGGCTCAGGTCATGGTCCTGGAGACCCGGGATCGAGTCCCACATCGGGCTCCCTGCTCGGCGGGAAGCCTGTTTCCCCTCTCTCACTCCCCCTGCTTGTGTTCCCTCTCTGGCTGTGTTTCTCTCTGTCAAATAAATAAAATCTTAAAAAAAAAAAAAAAGAGCAAGGAATTAGTGTGGCGTGGGAAGAGACCAAGGCCTGGGGGAGCCTGAGCCCTGCACGTGCCCCGGCTGGCAGGCACCTGAGGTCCCTGGCCTCTCTCCTGACCCCCGAGGCATCACCCCAGCTCTGCTGGCTCAGCTGTTCACTCTGAGCGGCCGTCCCGACCCCACTGTCCTCCACTGCTCGCTCCCTCACCTGCGCCCCCCCAGGCCAGGAGGAGGCCACCCCCGAAACTGCGTCTCTGGGCACAAGACGGCAGCGTCTCTGGCCACCCTCCCATGTGGCTCTGAGGGAAGGTCTGGGATCCCAGGACGGGGCGTGGGCTGGGGGAGGCAGACGTGGACGAGATGGCCGTGTGCCACCGAGGCAGGCCCTGGAGTGATGCGGCCACACAGAGAGGGACGCCTGGAGCCCCCAGGAGCTGGGAGAGGCAGGAAGGACCGTCCCCGGGAGCCCGCAGAAGAAGCGTGGCCCTGCCACACCTTGACCTCAGATCTCTGGGCCCTGGGACCAGGGAGAACAAAGTTCCGCGGTTTAAGCGTCCCAGCGTGTGGTCAGTTGTTAAGGCCGGCCCGGGACACTAGGACCAGGGGGGAAGCAAACCGCAGCCCAAATCCGGGAGGCGAGGCTGGCACCAGGCATGTGACCTCGGATTTACACAGAGTTCCCAGGAGGCATCTGGAATGCAGCGACTCTGTGGTGCCAAAGACAAGCAGGGGCCCTTGCTGTGCACAGCCCAGGCAGGGCAGGAGGGGGCCCTCCACCCGGGATGAGAAGGACAAGGTGGGCGTCCAGAAAGGGCAGGAGGGGGCCCTCCACCCAGGATGAGAAGGACAGGGTGGGCGCCCCGGCAGGGCAGGAGGGGGACCCCACGCGGGATGAGAAGGACAAGGTGGGCGCCCAGGCAGGGCAGGAGGGGGCCCCCACCCGGGATGGGAAGGACAAGGTGGGCGCCCAGGCAGGGCAGGAGGGGGACCCCACGCGGGATGGGAAGGACAAGGTGGGCGCCCAGACAGGGCAGGAGGGGGCCCCCACCCGGGATGAGAAGGACAAGGTGGGCGCACGCAGAATCCCCACTTGAGAGCACTGCCATCCCAGGGCTGGGTCTCCTGCTCCGCTGTCAGAGTAGTGAGAGTCGGCCTGCAGGACCCCAGAGCCCAGCCCCCCAGCAGCAGTGTCTCAACTGATGGGGCTCCTGCAAAACCTCCCATCCTGCTGGGACACAGAGGAAGTGCTGTCCTGGGGACGGCACGGGGTCGGGCGGTGGCCCCAACACCATCGGCCACGCACTGGGCAGGGAGACCCCACATTTCCTCCACACGAGACACGTGAGCCCTGGCCTGGCACGGCCGACACACGGCTGATGCAGACCGGAGGCTGACTGGGAACAGAGGTGGTCCCGGCAGTAGGGCTCCCACAGAGCCCATGACCTGAGCCTGACCCCCGAGAGCGGGAGCGGCAGAGCTCGGCTGTGTGGGGGACAAGCACGGGACCCTGCACGCCACCCGGGAGCCGAGTGCAGGGACGGGCACTGGCCTAAGATGGACCCAGACCCCGCAGAGCTCACAGCAAGGGGGCCGGCCGGCCCCTGGGGAGGAACTGCACGGGAGGAAGCACAACCCCAGATGGAGGCAACCCCCAGGAACACATGGAGAGCCTGCAGCGGGGGGCTGGAGACAGGTCTGAGGTCGCCTGTGGCTCGCCGCCTGCCTCTGCCAGCCCTGGGCCCACAGGCCCACGCCCTCGCCCAGGACAGAGCGGCTCCCAGAGCAGCCATGGTGACAGCCGCCTTGGGCGCGCGCAAGCACACTCCACCGGCCCCGTGGGGAGGCCGCACCTGAGGGCGCGGGACACGCCAGAGGCGAGCAGCCCTAGGCGACCAGGCACTGCATTCCGCTGGCAGCCCACGGGCCCAGCTCCCAGGGCACATAGCCCTTCATCCTCCAAGGGCCCAGAGGAAATGGGGACCGGAACACGCAGCGTCCTCAGTCATGGCTGAGGACACGTGAGCCTGGATCTCAGGGCTCCCCCAGGTCCCCCCACTTCCAGACTTAGTTCAGCCTTAAGTGGCCTGAACAGTGGCGGGGACAGCGCCTGGGCTGCCACACCTGCCAAGCCACCGTCCTTGGCGCCGAGCACCTTTCACATGCCTTCTTCTGGGAAGTGTCTACTTGGGTCTTGTGCTTACTTGCGGTTTTTAAAAGGCATTATACACGCTGAGCTTGTGGTCTCCCCTGACACCCACGTCTTCTTCCCCCGAGCAGGTCTAGGCCGAATCCCACCGGCCCCAGACTTCCTGGTCCTTTGACACCGATGTGCGCCGCTCTGCCCGTCTGTGCAGAGGGTGGTGTGTCCCCCCAGGGGCCTGCTGCTCTTGGGCCTGCTCTGGGCTGTCCGGCATGCCGCGTCTCCCTGCCTAGCGCCTCGGAGAGCCCTGGGGAGAGCAGGGCTACTGCCGCCCACGGCTGGCTCCCACTCGTCCCAGGTGACTGGCCGGGCCAGTCAGCAGCCCCTTGGCCCCCTTTAGTCCAGCCTGGAGCCAAGAGCACCGCAGGGGGCCTCTGCCCAAACCCAGCGCGCAGCCGGCGTCCTGCGGGAGGAGGCTGGTCTTGGGCACGGCAGCCATGCTCGACAGCCACACGCCGCGACCCCAGCGAGCACTGGCACCAGGCTGGATGCCTTTTAAGGGCCTTGTGAGCATGCTGGGCTGCTGTGGCGTCCATCCCAGGTGGGGCCCCCCTCCTGCCCTGCCTGGGCACCCACCCCACGTCAGGGGCCTTGAGGGACTGGATTGCTGGGGCCGCCGCGGAGCCACCCGGAAAACTCAGGGAGCGTACAGTTCACCAGCAGACCGGCAGGCAGCAAGGCCGGCCCGCGTCCCCACACCAACAGGTTCTGGGGAACGAGGCGCCAGCAAGCCCTTCTCAGGGGTGCTTCCCACGGCCTCAGAGAGGTCACGGGGTGGTGCCCAGCTGGGCCAGCACAGTCTCTACTATGCAGGAATGTGCCCAGGTCATCCAGATGGGCTGGTTCTTCAAGAGAAGTAGCAGATCTCGATTTGGGGGTGCAGCCCCTGATTTCTCCACGCTGGGAACCCACACCCTCCGTCTGCCGCGCCTCCCTCCAGGTTCCACAGTGCGGGCACCGGACAACTGGGCTGGTACCCCCAACCTGTGACAGCCTAGAATCCTTCCCAAGGATGTTCCTGACCTGGGGGCCCACTCTGTCTGAGCCCCAACCTCAAGACAGAGGGCCAAGCTCCTGGAGGGCTGGCATCCGAGGAAAAGCCCCTGAAAATGCGCTGGCCAGCTCATGTCTGCCTGCGTGACAGCGGGGAGGCCCGTGGCCCGTGCTGCAGCGAGCGCAGGCTCCGAGCCCTGCTGGGACCGGGGCGGGGGGCCTCTACACGCACTCCCAGCTTCTCGGGCCAGTAACCAAGGAGGACATTCCAGATGCCTGAAGCCGTCCCAACAGGCACCGGGCGCCCCATGCAGACCTAGCGATAGACAGACAGACCCGGACGCCCGCGGCGCCCCAGCAGGGGACACGAGGGTTTGAGCAGGCCAGTGACCCCACTGTCCTAGCCCCACACCTGACCCTGGCACGTGAGGCTGCGGGGGGGGGCTGCCTCTGTCTGCCTGCCCCTGCGGAGTAAGATGTCCTCCCATGCTGGCTACACTCCAGGCTGCAGGCTGGGAAACGGGACACCGGCCACTCCTGGCACCCCTCGGCCATCAGGGGGCAGGGATGTCGGCCCCAGCTGGTGAGTCAGGGCCATAAAAGTTTACTGCCCCGGGTGGCCCTATTGCCAGACCCACCCCTTCCTCCAGCGGTTCCGCACCCCATGTCAGTGGCCTCTGGCCCTGTGGGCTGGGACTCCAAGGAAACAGGGGAGACCTGCCTTCCAGAATGTGGCACACGTGGCTCCTGAAATGCAGCAGGTCTCAGAACGAGGGCAAGGAAGGCCTCTTTCGGTTTCACTCGTGGCCGATCCTGCCGGGGAATCTGGGCGCCGACGGTCAGCGCCACCCGGCAAGGAAGGACAGCAGGGCAGCAGGAGCCTGCTCCGGGAGCACGGGAACCTCAGGAGGGTCTGCAGGCACCCAGCCCCACGCACGGGCATGCCACAAGCCCCCAGGGACGCACTGAGGCCACACATTTCCTCCATCACACATCAGGGGCCGAATAAATGCCCTACCCTGACAGGCGGCTCGTCGGCCTCGTCCCAGCATGCCGGGGACGGCTGCCCAAGGAGGCCTCCAGTAATGGATGAATTCAGGCAGGTCCATCTGGCAGCACTCCTCTCCCGCAGTCACCTGGCCTCGTGGGGGGTCGCAGGCAATCAGGCCCCCCAGAGGCATTCCGACACCAGAAGTCAAAAAGCCCCCAGGACCGCTTCTCCCACGCCCCCCTCCAGGTCCACCAGGGGCACTGCTTCGGGACAGAGCTGGAGTTGGTGACGGGCTCCCAGCAGCCACACGCGGAGGGGTGGCGCATCCTCTGTCCTGAGGCCAAAAGATGCCAGACAGCCAGCCAGGGCCCAGTGAGCTGGCAGCAGGGGGTCATGCTCGGGGCCCACGCCCAGACACCCGCTCCCCCCTGGCCACAGCACACAGGCATCTGAGTGGCAGGGACAGGCCCTGCCTTTTCGTTCAAGTGCTTTCTTGTTGGGGGGTGAGCACGATTCACAAGCCACACGCGTCACACGCTCCGAGCACACACTCAGCGGTTCTCGGTACACTCCCAGTTGGGCGCCCGTCACCTCCACTGACGGTCACATCCCACCAGCTCCAAAGAAGCCCGGGCCCCATCAGCCGTCACTCACTCCCTTCCCTGACCCCCATGAGCCTCGTCCACGGAGGAGCCTGTGCCGGACGTGCCACACACGTGCACCTCCACGCCACGGGGCCTGCTGTGTCTGGTTCCCTCCCCAAGCGTCGAGTTTTGAGGTCAGTCCACGTGGTAGCACACAAGCAAGTGACCGGTCTCGTCTCTGCCCTGGGGGCCTGGCAAGTCCGAACAGCAGGTGATGGCAGAGCACCAGAAATCAGTCTCCGCGTCCACCCAACCCACCCGCCTCGCAGCAAGGGAAGCAGGGGACCTGCGGGCCAGCTGTCGCCACAGGCGAGAAGATGAAGGAAGCTGGCACAGCTGGAGTGGGGAAGGGCTGTTCCAAGGGACGGGGAGTGGGCTCCACTGAGGTGGGAGGCAACGGGCATCAGGACTCGCAGCTGGACACAGGTCCGGGCACAACGGGGCGAAGGGACAGTGGGCAGGAGGCGGGCCGGGCCTGGAGCGGTCCTGGGGACCCCGCTGTCTGGCTCCCCGGGGCTCTGCTGGACCTAGCCCTCCCTGCCGATCGACCGCACGGGCCCTGGCTGCGGGAACAGTGGCTCAGACACTCCAAGCCTGGGCGCTCCCTCGTGTATACACACGACACACACATACACACGAAGGCACACGGCACAGGGAGGCACGACACGGTGCATGCAAACAAGAGCAGACACAGACACGCACACACGTATTCACATGCCACGTGCCCCACACACTCACAGGGACCCCCGCCCACGTGGGTGCACACATGACCACGCGTGGGCCCCCTGGGATCGCCTCCCTACGCCCCACTCAGCCGCGCAGTGTGTTCACATGTTTAAGTGACACCCCCCCCCACCAGCACTGGGGAGCAAGCAGATCCCCACCCCCGTCCCGCCGCCCCAGAGGCCTCTTACCCAGAGAAGGCCATCCTGGGAGGGAGGCGGCCTCTGGGGACGGGACACAGTTGCCTCTTTATTCCCGGCTGAGCTCGCTCGCTCGCTCAGGGTTTCCGGCCTGGCCCTTGCAGAGGGGCCTCTGACACTTGGCTAGAACTACGCTGGGCCAGCCTGAGCTGGTCCTGCCCCCGCGGGAGCCAGGCCCACAGGGTGCAGGGAGCCGGCCTCTGTGTCCCCCAGGTGCAGGCAGTGACTGAGCCAAGGTCACACAGCTGGAGGACAGGGCCCTGGGCGGTCCGCCTGCACGCTGGCGGCTGGCCAGCCGGGACTTCCAACGCACCACCCCTTCTGCACTCTGACAGGCTGTCCTGGAAATCTGGCCCCTGCCACCCGTCTGCCAAAACAGACGTGCGCACGCACGCGCGCGCACACACACACACACACCCCAGGCAGGTGCTGGCTCGGGGCAGGTGTGAACACATCTGCTTAAACAAAAGCACCCTCCGCCCTCTGAGATCCCTCGCATGCCTCCCCCACTTCCCAGAGGGGCCCGTCCCAGGTCAGTGTCCTGCACTTGCGCAGCTCCTCGGGGGGTCTAGCAGGTGCCGGGTGGCACACTGCCCAGCACGTGGTGCCCTGGGGCCACTCACCTACCCTGCCCTCCCTGGCCCGGCCCAGATTTCATACTCAGCGTTCCCTTGGAGGACTCCAGAGGTGGATGTCCTAGGGGACTATGGTCCAGAGCAGAATGCTCCCAGCAGCCATCACCCACCCTGGGGGCCCCCCCCACGAAACTCCAGGGGGCTTGGGAAGGAAGAAACCAGGCAGGCTGCTCAACAGGCTCCAGTCTGGGCCTCAGAGACAGGAGCACTCAGCCACGACGCTCACAAGCGCCCCCCACAGCCAGGCAAGCAGGAAAAGTGAAGGGCAAGGTCGGGTCCAGCCCCAGGGGCGGGCTGGGGAAGGCCCCAGCCTCCCATCCCAAGCAGGGCTGGCTCAGACGGTCTCTGGGCTACCGCGCCTTTGACAGGTGGCCATCTTTCTCCCCTCTGGGGTCTGAGTCCCATCTTCCTTGAGCCTTTCCAAAGTGTCTACAGAGAAGATCCTGCACACCTGCCCGGCCAGCGGCAGCTAGACTTGGGCCACTACCAGCCCCCCAGCCATTCCATGAAGCACTCACACCCCAAAACTGCGGCAATCTTCACTTTGGCCAGCTTCTGGTGACACCCTCCCCGACGGCAAACACAGGGCACCAACCAAGCCCGGCTGGGCAGTGGACAGGCAGGAAGGACGTACAGAGCAGGCAGGACTAAGGTCTGTTCTGGGAAGCAAAAGCCGGGGTGCCCTGACACACTTTCTACAGACTCTGATTTTCTTCCTTCTCAGACCACTAATGACGTTATGCAGAGAGACACCCGACGGCCTCCAGGAGCTCCCGCCTGGCGGCCCACACCCCAGCTCCCTGACTCCAGGGATGGGAGGCTGGCATCACCATCCACATCCACCCACCCCCAGACTGCCCTCCGCACCTCTGCCCCCTCCTTCCCCCTCCTGTCCTCGGAGGCCAGCTTCCCACGCAGGCACAAGGCTCTGCGGACTCAGCCCGCACCAGGACGGCCCCTGACCCAGAGCTGCGGGCATCGGAAGCCTCTGCCCCTCCCGGGGCGCTGCGACCCTCGCAGCCTGGGCACAGAAGCCAGGGAAGGAGGAAAGGGCAGGAATCGCCAAGGGGCCCGGGGTCAGGAGCCGCGGGAAAGGAAGGGGCTGCGCCACTGAAAGGAAGCCTCCCAGAGCGAGGGGTCGGGGAACCGCAGCGCAGGAGTCAAGTTCGGGGATCCCCAAGCGCGCAGGATGGAGGGTCACCAGAAGGGAGGAGTCAGGGAGTCACCGCGACGAGTCCCTTCCTGGGGGGCAGTTACCGAAGACGGAGAGAAGGAAAGGGGGGAAGGCGCTGCGAAGGGCGGGGTCGAGGTTCACGCGGGGCGGGGCGGCCGGGGGTCGCGGCGCAGGGCGGGAGCGGGGTTCACAGAGAGCGGGCCGGCCGGGGGTC
>PITA01030557.1:0-16341 GCA_004023965.1 Spilogale gracilis | reverse complement strand
ATATGACTCTGTCCCTTCATTTTCTAGGGTAAGCTTATGTTTGTTTCTTCTTTCACTACTTTCAATATTCACAGCTCCTCTCCACCCTTAGTAGTGTTCTGTGGACCACACCCTTCCCTCCCAAATCAAGCTTCTAAGCTATCAGAACTATTAATATAGTAAAGATACAGCTGCAAAAAAATTAATTCCTGGGGCGCCTGAGTGGTTCAGTTGGTTAAGCGACTGCCTTCGGCTCAGGTCATGATCCCGGAGACCTGGGATCGAGCCCCACATCGGGCTCCCTGCTAGGCAGGAGGCCTGCTTCTCCCTCTCTCACTCCCCCTGCTTGTGTTCTCCCTCTGGCTCTGTTTCTGTCAAATAAATAAATAAAATCTTTTTAAAAAATTAAAAAAAATTAATTCCTGTCTCACTTTTCATTACAAGGTGGCCTTTGTTATAGTACTTGAAGAAGTAACTCTTAAAATTATCAATTCAGCTGTGGTTTGGTTTTAATACTTGATACAGAATATTCAATATTCCCACACTGCACTATTATCCTCTGATCCTGAGATACTTCATAAAGAATTAAAGCCTAAAGGATTATGTTCTTCAGATTACATGATGCCAACATGCTAGAAAAAAATGTATAATGCTTATTTATGGAGATATAAGGGTTGAAAGTGAGGTAGTTCAAAAAATGCTCATATTTTCCATGAGACGAGAAAAAAGGAAAAAAAATCTTAAAGGAACCCTCCCGCAAAAATTCTAAAGAGAATATAAGAGAAAAATGGCTCCGTTCCATGCCAAAATATATCATGAAACGACAGTAATTAAAAGTTTCATATGGATAGAAACAGAGCAAGAAATCCAAACACAGAATTCTGCCAATGATGAAGACAATAGTTTGGATTAATAAGGAAAGAAGAATTACACAATAAATGGTATGGAAACAAACTATTAAAGACACACACTTCAAAGTAAATAACAGAAGGATCAAATGCCTAAAGTACCAAAAGAAGTTTTAGAAGACCAAATTTAGGGGCACCTGGGTGGCTCAGTTGGTTAAGCAACTGCCTTCAGCTCAGGTCATGATCCCGGAGACTCAGGATCGAGTCCCACATCGGGCTCCCTGCTCGGGAAGCCTGCTTCTCCCTCTCTCACTCCCCCTGCTTGTGTTCCCTCTCTGGCTGTGTTTCTCTCTGTCAAATAAATAAAATCTTAAAAAAAAAAAAAAAAGACCAAATTTATCTATAATCTTAGAAGAAAGTGGTCTCTGTAATATCCAAGTCACAAAAGGGGAAAAAGTGATGTATTTCCCACATAAAAAGTAAAGACTGTTATAGAACAACAACAAAATAGATGAAGTCAAGAAACAAAATGGAAAAAAAAAAATCTATAAAAAGTATGGGAAAAAATGAACTTCCTTAATTTATAAAGGGCTCATGCAAATCAATAAAAAACAGACCAGCTACCTAACAGAAAAATGAACAAAAAATATGAACAAAAATTTTGGGGGAAAGAACACAAATGCTAATAAAGTTCTGATGTTTGATTTCCTCACTTAAAAAACGGAATCTGAAGCAACTTTTTCAAATGGCAAAAACTAAAAAGTGTGATGATGCCCAGTGCTGCTGATATTATAAGGGAATAAGGGAATAATCAGTCTAATATGTTTACTGATATGTGCCTAAGTTTATAAAACTTTATCAGGAGAGTAATACAGATACAACCTCAAAAGCTGTGAAGGTATGTATACACATTACAATATACATATTACAAAGGTAATCATGATAGCACAGTTTAATTACAAAAATAAGCTGGAAAAAATATTTATCATAGAACACTAGTTAAATAAATTACGGTATAGCCATTAAAATAGAACACTACGCCCCAATGAACAAAAGGGGGAGAATGAGTAAATTTCACTGTGGAACCTAAGATAAATTATCAAGGAATTTAGTAAAGCAAAGTGTAGAAGTATGTACAGAATTATTTTTAAGTGGGGGAAATAGATGAGTAGGTGAATTTCCAGTGTTTCTCTGAAATTACTGTTGTTTTCCTTTAGTCACAGAGACCAGGGAAGGGAGTCATAGCTGCTGCGTTCTTTAATCTGTTCCTGAATTAATTTCACTTTTTAAAGTAAGCAAGAGCTATCAAGATAGTAGAATTATGGGGCAATTTTTGTCCCTTTTATGCTTTTATGTCTTAAAAATACTTAATACAACCTATATTTTAAAGAAGCCACCTGGGCAGGGGGAATGGGCAATGGGACACTTAGTTTCAATTTATTTTATTCAGTGCAGTGTTATCTTTTAAACAGTAAAAGCTTATATCTGTATAATCAAATCAGCATTAATATATTATACTTTAACTGTCGGCACTAGCGTTAAGTATAATGTTTACAATTTCAAACCAAACACTCTATATCAAAGTGAACACTACCTTCCCAATATAAAAAGATCTTCTTTTACATTCAAAAAAAGATTAACAGGCAGAAATGTGTATCTACACTAAACTTTATCTTCTGAGGGCACCTATATTTATATATACAAGCAGATATAACTGCTTTGTGATTGAGTCACTAGCCCTGACGCAGAAAGGGCAGAAGAATACAGTGACAAATCTTTATAAGAAACTGGTAATTTAAAAAAGGAATGGAAAAACGGAAACTGCATAAAGTGAATAAATGCAAGACAGATTAAATTAGGACTGCTTTTAAATTGCCTATTTTATTAGGAAAGTGGAAAGTGATCCCAATAAGTCTTGCAATTTCTGAAGATTAGAGTTGATACTTTTCTCAAGTTCAAGAGATCCTATCCTTTCAAAGGGTGCACAATTGTGGCTTTTCAAACCTATCAGAATGTCAAAGGCAGATGTAATTAGAATGGGGGCTGGAGAGGGAAAGGAAACCACAGAGAAAGGGAAGGTAGAGACCTGATGTATAGTATTTCACAGCAGGTGAAACAGAAGCACAGGTAAACAAGAAAGTACATACATCAGACCTGCTGAAGATTATAGGGACTACTTATTAATACAACTCACAGATGTTCACCTCTAGGAGTTGGATCCTCAAAATCTACCACAAAGTTCACCTCTAAGTAGTCTCAATGGATAATAACCATCCTGCTTTGATTATTTTTAAGACTTGCATAAAACACTACCACCTGAATTACATAGCATTCTTGAGAAATGAAGGTCAATGGAATGCTGAAGTATACAGCAAGGAGCTACGAAGTCAGACTTCAAATCTCAGCTTCACTACTCAAGAGCTTTATGACCTTAGGCAAGCTATTTAATTTTTGCTTCAGTTTCTTAATTTCTAAAATGGGCGTTTAACAACATTAACTATGCTCATGGTTGATGTGATAAGTAAATGAAATTATATTTACACATGGCATGACCGTACTCAAATAAAATTTTAAGAACATACTTTTGGGGGAAAAAAAAGTGCTATTTGTTTAACTGAAACCACTCTGAATAGAAATCTCAATACTTTACTTTTGTTTCTTAAAGCAAAGAGATACAATTTAACCTTTTCTGCACTGCACAAGGTGATCATTTAGGAATACAAATTATAAGACTGTATGACTACAGGGCCACTTGGTTGGTTCAGTTGGTAGAGCATGCAACTCTCTGAATCAGGGTTGTGGGGTCAAGCCCCACACTGGGTGTGGAGATTACATTAAAAAAAAAAGATGGTGTGACTATAACTACAAAAGTTTCCACAAACAATCAAATAATCAGTCTCTTCAGAGAGTACCTTGAGCAAAGAGATTTAAAGTTTATAAGAGATTGTCTCTATGCTATTTCCATATTGTTACAGTTAAAAAATTAAAAAAAACTATAGCCATTTTTCTGTCTTTATTCATAATCAGAGATAACTTGTTATGCCTCCTTCTTGCAAGCCCCTTTCTTTTTTCTTAAGGTGCTGATGCTAAGCTACTCTGAGCTAAAAAGCCAGAAAACCATTTCAAGACAGACTGATAATAGCGAAAAAAAAGGCAGGCTGTAGGTTTAGACAGCTCTATGGTTAAGCTTCTACGTTTAAATCCCAGCTACTTACTTAAAAT
Source organism: Spilogale gracilis (assembly GCA_004023965.1). Taxonomy (NCBI): domain Eukaryota; kingdom Metazoa; phylum Chordata; class Mammalia; order Carnivora; family Mephitidae; genus Spilogale; species Spilogale gracilis. The sequence continues at coordinate 12,292 of PITA01030557.1, read as the reverse complement.
GGGAATACTATTAGCTATATTGAAATGCTTGGGTAAAAAGCAAATGAGAAGTTAGGTAAAAATCTTGCAGAGTGTGTTCTAGTACCTGGCAATATAAATCACTCTGTTCATAGTAGTCTTTATTATATAGCTAATGAAGTATACTGAAACTGTAGCTAAGTCAAGAATAAAAAGAATTTCTTGGAACATATGCTTTTAATGTGTGAAATTCCTTGGCACTGTACTGGAGATACAAAGATGAAAAAGAATATAGTATCTAAGCTCCAGAGGCTCAGAGCCTAATTAAAGACAGACATGTAAACAAAGTCACAGCAATTTGATAAGTCAAACAGTAAAAGAAGCAGTGCACCATGTGAAGTCAAATGTTTTTTTCCCCTGGAAAAAGCGGTACTTAAGCTCAGATGATAAACAGGAGATCACCAGGTTGTGGGTTCAGGGATTGAGGTGAGCAGACTTGGTCTGGGAGGATAAAAAGAACACATGTGAAGATATCACAAGTAAGAAACAGCCTGGCACAGCCTGGAACAGAACTTTGTAGACCGAAGAGTTTAGAAAAGCAGGCATGGGCCAGATCATAATGGCCTAGTCTTCCAAAAAAAGAAGATGGCCCTTTTTAAAATTAATTAATAGGGAAAATTAATAATGGGGAATCACAAAATATTTTAAGAGCAGTGCAGGAGGTTGGCTGAAAAAGATAACAGTCAGAATTCACAATACAGAGAAATCTCCCTAAGATATGCAAACTGACCAGGAAAAAGAGAAATACCAAAGTCAAGGAAAATACAGTTCAGGCAGGAAAGATGTAGCAATTAATCGAAAGTAGTAGTGATAAGAATGGAGAGTAAAGACAGAGACGAAGACAGTAGTCTTGACAACACTGAGAAGTTGGGGAAAATCCCCCAATTTCCCATTTGGGCAAATACTTCGGTCATGAGGTCATTAGTCAAAATGGAGAAAACAAAAAATGAAAAAGTTCCGGAGAGGACAATGCGAGCTCAATCTGGATTTTATGTGAACAAAGCCATCCATGAGGCAGACAGGAGCTCAGGTGAAAGCAGAATTAACTTCAACAGAAGAAATTAACATAAAGGTAGAAATGAAGATGAGGCAAAGGTAATGTCACCCAGAACACGTACACAGATTGAAGATGGGACTACAGTTATCCCTTACTGCTACTCATCAAGATCTCACTCTCTGGCTTTCATTTGTTTTCCAATTGGACAAACTCAATTTTATGTAAGTGAGATGTTACTTATAGTTTCATACTTCTTTAAAAGCATGAAAAATTGCCCCTACAAGTCTGCTGAATGTAGATGCTTAAGTTTCCTGAGCACTGTGACAACCTCTTCACTATCGGGCCAGGCCTCGCAGGTGCTTGGGACCTGCAAGGTACCCAATAAAAATGAACTCACCAAGTGTGGTCTTTAGGTCAGGCCAGAAGCCAGATCGTCTCAGATACTGTTTTATGAACATTTAATATGGATTAACCCCAAATTTTCTTTATATGCTGCTTTCTACATTTAGAAACATACACTTTTTAATGATTTGGGGACTCTGAATTTTTTTTCAGAGCTAAGAACTCACCTAAAACCAGTAATGTATCCCTATTGTTATTTCAGATTTCCGTACAGAAGTCAAAAGCAGGTGGAAAAGATTATTGTTTTTTTTTTTTTTTAAATATTTTGTTTACTTATTTGACAGAGAGAAAGCACAAGTGAGAGAGGGAGAGACAAGCTCCAGGAGCATGAAGCAGGGCTCCATCTCAGAACCCTGAGATCATAACCTGAGTCAAAGGCAGATACTTAACCGACCAAGCCACCCAGGTACTCCAGATTATTGATTTTTAAAAAATATTAGTTTTAAGAAGGGAAAACACTAAAATACTTCACTTACAGGTTCATTCTTACATATTAACAATGCGTGAGAGATCTTCACAGGAGTACCAAGAATATTTTAAAGACTCACTACTTAGAAAGAAAATTAGAAGAGTCCAACAAATGTTCCTTTATGTACTTTGGTGGGTGAAAAAGAGGAGGCAATGAGTAAGCAAGGAAGATGGCTGCTGAATGGAAGAAACTATGTTAAGCACTTGAGAGTGAATAGCACTGTGAGGGGACTCAGTAAACACTGGAGTGCTAGTTTTTGGTGGTTTTGGTTTTTATGGGTGTTCCTCACTAACAAGATATTTTAAGAGACTCCAGTTACTCAATAAAACTAAGGAAAAAGCTCATTGTTTATAGGATTACATTACAGTCAAACTGTTCAGATAAACCAGTTCTTACTACTTCTTTTTGCTTTTCTTTGAATGTCTAGTCTCCCTCTCATGCACATCTCTTGATGAGAATAGGCAGTAGGCTTGTAACAGGGAAGAACAAAATCAAACTGAACACAACACCTGATTTTAAAACCTAAAAAAAAATATTGGGGAATGTCCCTCTAGAATCTTGATATCATATACTTACTTTCACAATTACAGTTTATATTGGGAGGGACTACATGGTGCAGTTAGCCTAAGTTTTAGAGTCAGCAGTTCAGTTCAGGCTTCATTATCTGTTATCTCTATAACCCTGGATTTTTTGTTTTAAGTATGCTGCATCTCAGTATTCCTATCTGTAAAATGGGACTAATAAAAGGACTTCACAAGACTCACAAGGATGATATAAAATAATGCACCAGGAAGACACTACATAAATGGTGTTGTTTTTGTAGTTGTAAGCTCCATTAATACTTACTAACTTTTCATATTTCAGTATATCCAATAACTTAGCTTCTGCCACAACAGAAAAACAAAAACCCACTCCCTTACAGAGTACCACAGTGTCCCACCATCGGGAAGTATACCATGGATTGAAGTATCCCAGTAGTTTCTTCCTTTCAATCTTACATTGAAATATCCAGTAAGTCAGGCTTCAGATTGTGTCCTACAAATCCATTACAAATAACAACAAAATATATATTCTGCATGCAAAAAGTCTAAACTGTAACGATGTTAAAAGAGTAAAAACTAGCAGTGGCTTGCCTTGCATAATCCTGCAAGTTTTAAGAAACTCTGCTTCTGCTTAGTTGCTTCCTAACACAGGTATCTGAAGCAAATGCAGCATACCAGGCGTCATGTCCTTTGAAGAACTAAAATCTAGATCCAGTTCTCACACTTTTAAAAGGTGAGCAAGATACCCTCCTCGGTTATGTCATAAAGTTTATATTTTATAGAGGCAAGATGCCCTCCATTCCGTCATAAGGTTATACTTTTGTTTTGGAAGACTTGTTTTTACATGACCAACATATTATAATCGCTGGTCAGTTCTCTAATAAGTACAAAGGCACAGTTTCCGGGTCCGGAGGCGGGTCAGCTTGGGATTTTAAGCTCACCATTCCACCACAACGCAGATTCAACTTTATACTTTGAGTTTAGGTTTGAATTAGCTTTCTTCATGACGATTTTACCCCTGAACACACTGGAACTACACTGCATACTATTTATTACATGCCTGAGTATTTTAGATGGGATCAAGGATAAACATGGAGTAACTGAAGTTAGCATACTTGTTTGAAAACTATTCTAATATCTTAAACACCGCCAGGTGCTGACAGCCAACCTTACCACTTGAAGCAAATATCTATTTGTTGTAGTGTGGGAGAGGAAAAAAGGCCACACCCAAAGTTAAGACTTCACGGTGAAGTGATACCGAGTTTCAAAATTTTAACCATTGCTATTTTCGGTACTCTTTTTCACGGTCAATGAATACTTTAAATTCTCAACAGGCTCAAAGTTCCAGAAAACGTTCCACTGATTCTAATCACTTAGGTCACTTCATTCAGCAACCGGCAGGTCCAAGATGGAGAATTACCCCCATTCAAAGAAAGATTTAAGTAACTCCGGCGCAGAAGAGGGCCAAACTCAGATGACCAGTGCTCAGAAGTGACTCTAAAACAGGGTTACCACTCCTCCCCTCCCCCAGGGAGCAGGTAGACAAGAGCCTGACTGTATCACACCAACCCGTCACCTGACGGAAAGCGGCCGTGTTATCCAGACCCTTTCTTCAGTTTAGACGCTCCTAGGCTCCCTTCTCTCCTCGGTGCCACCTCCATCCAGGCTTTCTCTCCTTCCCTCCCCCGCCCCAACCCCCGCCAGCCCAGCTCCCACCAGCTTCCTGAGCCTCATCTGCATCCCACCTCCATGCTCTCGCGCACTCCACTCGTCGCCGCTTACCTTGGCCACATAGTCTTTCACTTCATCCAAGTCTCCGTTTTTCAGGGCCCACATGAACTCCTTGTCGCACATCACTGCAGCGGGGCGGGCCGCTCGGCCGGCAGAAGACGAGGAGGCGGTGGTAGCAGCAAGCGGATACCGCGGTGCGAGAGGGAGACAGGGCCGCGCGGAGCTGGAGAGGGGAAGAGAAGGCGGGGAAGGCTGCCAGGCGGGCGAGGCAGTTGGCCACGGCGACCGTTGGGGCGGGAGAAAGAAAGTTCTTCTGTGGCCACCGGGCCCAGCAGAGCAGGTTCCGCCTGGCCGAAGAGAAGCTGGAGTGTTTGCACTTCCGGTTCACTCCCTGCTAGGATCCTCCCCCAACTTCCTCTTCCTCTTCCCCCGGGCGTAACGCCCCACTCGGGACCCCGCCCTGACGGCCGGCGGCGGAGCGCTCCACGTGCGCAGGCGCAGTGGCTAGGCAGGCTGGGGAACAGGGTCCCGGGGGAGTGGGCGGGACCAAGAGGCCCGTGAAGCGGGACCGTCGGCTGCAAGGGCGCGGGGTGGAGGCCCGGTTAGGTTATTTCAGATAGAACCCGGATGTTTTTACACATCACACACGTGGGAAGAACTTTTTAAAACACAGCTTTGGAGGGCATCTTGCTTACCTTCAAAAAGTGTCCAGTAGGATTGTTCGATTTGAATTTCTTTCTCTTTTCGTTTCCTCCTCTCTTTTACCTTTCTCCTTCCTTCCCTCTTTCCTCCATTTTTTTGTTACTCCCCTTTCTTCTTCCGCTACCAAGTATCCCTTGGGCTCCTATTCCATGCTAGACTCTGTTAGGCACTGAGGATACAGTAAAAAAGATGGAATAAAACATGCCTGTCTTCAAGACCTTAAATACTTAAGATAACTATATGAATTCAGTATGGTAACTATGTATAATGTTGTTTGGAGAGAGAAAACTTCAGTGTGTGGAGGGAGAAAATTTTTACTCATCTCCCAGAGGAACAAATTATGTCCAGGACTAGGAATTCAGTTTGATGCCATAGTGTACAGCAAACAAAACTGTCCCCTACAATTTGCGTGTTTTGTTTTGTTTTGTTTTAATTTTTTGTTCGTTTGTTTTTATTGGGTTGAAGCTTCAGAAGCATTCTGTGTAGGTGATTCTACTCTTCCTAGAGTTTGGGTGTGATACACCTTGGGGCATAGCCGCCGGGTGAATTGTGCCCCAACCTTAATGACCTAGACATTCACACATGAACATAGATCCAATAAAAACTTACTGGAACTATTATATGTACATAAAAGACTATTGTTTATGACCTACTAAGTAAATAAGCCAAGCTACTAAATATGCTTGCCATATAGTAGAGAGGTTCAGATCATAGCCTTTGGAAACAGATTGCTTAGTTTTGAATACAGGACCCAACCCTTACTAATTTTGTAAGGCAAAAGTTATTTAACCCTTCTCTGTTCAGTTTGCCACATATGTTAAATGTGAACAATAATGTTCAATAAATGTATTTTTTTAAAGATTTTATTTATTTGACAGAGAGAAACACAGCCAGAGAGGGAACACAAGCAGGGGGAGTGAGAGAGGGAGAAGCAGGCTTCCCGCCGAGCAGGGAGCCGGATGTGGGACTCGATCCCAGGTCTCCAGGATCATGACCTGAGCCGAAGGCAGTCGCTTAACCAACTGAGCCACCCAGGTGCCCCAATAAATGTAATTTTTTTGCTGATTTAGAAATAGTAAATGGAGATCGATTTTAAACGAAAGGAAAAATCAAATATTTAATAGCTACATTGACTGATGTTCTGTGAATTTGACTTTCTGACAAAAACACAGATCCATCTACCTAATGGTGATACATTTCTGGAAACAAATGTCAAGGAATAATTTGTAAGGCAAATACTAGAGCCCCTAGGTCTTCTTGATCTCCCACTCGTACCTGTGTGATCTTTGAGTCACACCATGATGACAGCTCTTGATTTATATTTTTATCTCTAGCTCAGACTTCTATAATGATCCATTCTTACCTTTAACTTCTTAGCCATTCAGATGTTTCAGACTTAACAAGGGATTTGGTCTCCTCTAGATTCTAAACCTAGTTGTCCCCGTAGCCTTCCCCTCCTCCGTGAATGACATCACCAACCACATATTACTAGAATCAGAAACACGTGACAAAGATTCTCTCTTTAACCAAACTTACAGATTCCAGTCTCTTCTGAGAGTCTGTTCTCAACTAGGCCTCAAACTTGGCATATAAAAACTTGAATAAACACAATGTAGTTCCTAACAGATCAAGGCCGCATCCTAAGATGACCAGGACCCCTTAAAATGCTTGTCTGAGAAAACTCAACGCTGCCAATTTTTTTTTTTTCTTTTCATTTTAGCTAATACCTGAGGTTAGGCCCTCTTTCTCCCAGGCTCTGTTGGAAGGTAGAAATTTAACTTCAGTGATTGCCAGCTAGCATACACAGCTGGCCCACTTGCATTTACTCTTTTGAGCCCTCACAGGCCTCCCCTTTACTCCTTCATTCTTCTTTAAAACACCCGTTCATCTCCATACATATCAAAGTTGAGTTCATTTCACATTGGACTCTTTTCCCTATAGTAATAGTTTGTCAAAAGTTCAGACATAACAGAAGTAAAATGAATGAATTACCAGAAGTAGTAATTAGTCAAAATTTATTGTGCACATACCAAAAAGACAGTTTGCAAACCTGGAGCACTCAAGCCAAAACATGAAGCTCATGTTCGAAGCTCAGGGGTATATTGTTATAAAGCAACTTATGTAGTGGGAAGCAAGACTATGCTTCACAGTGACTGATTATAGTATTAGAATTCCCTTAAATGATAGGGCACTGCTCCTATCAACCTTGGGGAACAGTTCAAGCTTTACTTATGATTTTCAGAGTAATAAGTAAGAAATGACCCAGGTCAAGTTAGTCTTGTTAAATTAGTCTTCGTTTGTATGACTAAATTGGTATTGTCTGCTCAGGGGCTTTTCAAGGCTGGTCTCTGTTTTTGATTATAACAAGTTATTCCTGATTAAAAAAAAAAAAAAACTGTCCTTACCACTTTAACTTGAATCTGGCTTTGTTTGCCTTTGACAAGGGAAGTCATAAATAAGTCCTATCATTCCTGATCTTTCTCTCTTAATTCATCAGTAAAGCTTTCAAAATATATCCTAAATTGTTCACCACCTACCGATCACCTTCTCCTACCCTTCCCAGCCCCACCATCTCTGCACTGGTACAGTAGCCTACCAGCTGGTCACCCATTTCCCCCTCTCTTTTCCTAGTAATTCCTCACTTAGCTGGAGTTACCTTTTTCAACATAAAGCCAACAGGCACTTTTCACCCTAAGACCTTTCAATGGCTGCCCATTGCATTTATGATAAAATCCTAATTATTTGCTACAGACTTCAGGTCTTCTTTGATCTGACTCTGATGTCTCTCCCATCTATGACACTCCCCTCCCATCCCCATTGCTCCCTGGGTTCCCTAAAATCTTGTCTTCTGTCAGTTTTAGGAAAAACCAAGCTCATTCTACCCAAGGGCTGATGTGCTTGTTTCCTGTCTGGAATGTTCTTTTCATTCTTGCTTACTCCTTCTGAACTTCAAGGTCTCAGTGTAAATGTTACATCATCAGAGAGACCTCCCAGACCACCCACTTTAAATAGGTCCCTCAATTACTTCTACCATATAGCCCAGTCTTTTCCCGTTACCTCATCACAGATTTTTCACTATTCTTTGCTTGTTTACCTACGTTGCTAGGTATTCATGGTGCTCAACAACTATTTCCTTTTGTCTACCATCCTGAGCACAGGAGAGAATGGCTCCTCCTGGCTTCCTTGTGAGTAATGTCATGTAACTAATTTTGGCCTATTAGTTATGAGCAGGAGTAATATGAGTCACTTCCAGGCTTGTCAATGCAAGACCCTTGGGTGCTCTTGATTTCCTCCGTTATAGCCACCAGCAATATTCAAGACAGCGGCTATCAAGCCTGAATTTCTGAATGATTCTATTGAGCTGAACACCTTACCATTCCACAATGGATATGCAGTAAACTTTTCAGTCACTGAGATTTTGATATTTATTAGTGAGTAACACTGAGCCAATCTTGAGTAATACAGGAATTATTGTCAGAAGATAGCTGTTACTAGAATAAAAATCTTAAATAGATGGCTTTGGCTTATTGGCTAAATAGTACACTGCAAAGGAAGTGGTATTAGAGGACATAAGGATGATGATTCATATTCACAGGAGTGAAACATTTGGCAAAACAATCTCCCATGATAGCATAGCGAAGCCTGGAAGGCAGATAATGTACCCTGTACATTTGTAGCTCCAGTGTAAGAGGCTGGAAAATGGAAACCGTTTGTAACTATTTCTTTTTGTTCGGGGCAGGCATGTTTTTATTTATTTTTCCTCGCTTTACTGAGATATAATTGACATATAACATTGTGTAAGTTTAAGGTGTACAATGTGATAATATATGCATATATTACGAAACGATTACCTCAATGAGGATGGTAAACTTCCATTACCTCAGAGTTACTGTGTGTGTGTGTGTGTGTGTGTGTGTGTCGAGAACTTTTAAAATCTACTCTCTTAGCATCTTTCAGGTATATAATATTCACTATAGTCATCATGCTATACATTAAATGCTCAGAATGTAGTCACCTCAAAAATAGAATTTTGTACCATTTGGCCACTTTCACCCATTTCTCCCACCCCCTAGCCTCTGGCTACCACCAATCTACTCTCTTTTTCTGTTTGGTGTTCTAGATTCTACATATAAGTAAGATCAAGATCATAGAGTATTTGTCTTCCTCTGTCTGACTTCTTTCAGTTAGCATAATATCTTCAAAATTAATCCATGTTGTCTCAAATGGCTGGATTTCCTTCCTAGTTGTGCCTAAATAAAAATAGTCCATGGTGTGTATATACCACATTTTCTTTAGCCATTCATGTCAGTGGACACTTAGCTGTTTTCCATGTCTTGGCTATTGTAAATAACGCTGCAGTGAACATGGGGGTGCAGAGGTCAGTTTGGGATAGGAATTTCATTTCCTTTGCATATATACTAGAATTGGAACTGCTGGATCATAGTGTTGTTCTATTTTTAATTTTTTGAGGAACGTCCATACTGTTTTTCAAGTGGCTGCACCAATTCACATTCCCACCAACAGTGCACAAGGGCTCCCTTCTCTCCACATCCTCTCCAGCACTTATTATCTCTTGTCTTTTTCATAATAGCCATTCTAACAGCATGAGATCTTTCACTGTGGTTTTGACTATATTACCCAGACGATTAATGATGTTGAGCGCCTCTCCATGTAACTGTCGGCAATTTGCATATTTTCTTTGGAAAAATGCTTTTTCAAAACTTTTGCCCATTTTTAAATTGGATACTTTGTTATTTTGCTATAGAGTTGTATGAATTCCATATATATTTTGAGATTAACCCCTTATCACATATATAATTTGCAAATATTTTCTCTAATTCTGTAGATTATCTTTTCATTTTGTGGTTATTTCTTTTTCCATGCAGAAGCTTTTTTGTTTTGTACATTCCCACTTGTTTATTTTCACTTTTGTTCCCTATGTTTTGGGTATCAGATGCAAAAACTCATCACCAAGATATATGTCAAGACAAATGTTAAGCATTTTCCCTGTGTTTTCTTCTAGGAGTTTTATGGCTTTAAGTCTTACATTTAAGTCTTTAACCCATTCAAAGTTAATTTTTAAGTGGTATAATATATTGGTCTAATTTCATTCTTTTGCATGCTGTCCAGTTTCCCCAGCACCACTTATTGAAAAGACTACATTTTCCCTACCGAGTCTTCTTGGCTCCCTTTTCAAATGTTAGTTGACTGTACATGTGTGGGTTGATTCCGGGCTCTCTATTGTGTTCTATTGGTCTGTGTGTCTGTTTTTATGCCAGTATGATATATGATCTGTCCTAAAATATGTTTCATGGACACTTGATAAAAATGCATCTGCTGCTGTGAGATGGGATGTTCTATATGTGTCTGTTATGTCCATTTGGGTGTTGGTAACTACTGATTACATAAGATACTACAGGGAGACATGAAACAGAAATAATTGCCCAGCTTGCAATTAGAACTGAAAGAGATCATAGTCCAGAGATTTGGAGACTTGCATCATTGGAAGATATAAACAATTCTCATTCATAACTGAGATGAGCCAAAAGGTTAATTAGAACTCAGTCTTGTGTCAAGGATTAAATGAAGGATATGACAGTCACATTCATGACTAAAATATCTGAGTAGATTTAAGTGGTGCCCAGTAAGTCCTTCTATTTGAATAAAACGATACTGGGCTTCTCACTGATGAAGCCTGATAGACTCAAGTTACCCACAAGAGAAATAAAAGAGAAATGTGTGTCCCAGAAAGCACAGTGACTGTGCCTATGGTACATGGAACAGACTTAATTCAAATGTAGAAGAAGTGGACTGCATTTTTTTAGGGTGGTGCCAAAATACTCAGCAGTGAATATTAAAGGAATCTCTAAATGATACTTGAAATGACCTGTGGGCCTCAAATTTCCGTGAGCAGGATGAACAGGAAGTAGTCTGAGAAACCTGTTAAAAACTGAGAAGAACATATTCCCCAATACTCAGACCAAGGACATGGAGAATAATGGAAAGAACTCTTCTGGAAGGTAGAAGGTAGAGGTAAAGACCACAGAAAAAAATACAATGGGAGAGGAGAGCCTACCACTGATTAGAATTGGTGCTTAACCAAGGAACATTCCCCACTCTAGTGTCTAAGACCCTCAATGTCTGCCTGGCAGGATTCCATGGACGGACAATGGTTACTATTCTTCTTTCTTTTAAATGGGAGTATTTATGATAGTTACCCTGCTCCTATTCTACCATTATATATTGGGAGTAGGGTGGAGAGGTAGGGAGGATAGTGCAAATATTTTATTTGGTTCATATGTCTCCAGATTAAGAGAAGATATATCTAGGCCTAAGTATTGGACTTTTCTTGGACTTTGAGCTTGGCACTGTGATAGAACTTCCGGGGTTAATTCTCTGGAGAGGGTATGCATGTATTTTCACCTGGGAAGAAAGATAAAACTAATACCTAATGATAAGAAGGGCAGATTGTTGTCACTAGTCTCATCTGTTCATGCTTCCCCCTTCAGAACACTTTCTCGTCCTCTAGCAGTTAGGTGGGTCCATGCGACTAGTTCTGGCAAATGACTTATAAACATAAATGATATTATATCACTTCTAGGGCAGAATATTTAAACACTTAAATGTTATTTTGACTTTCTCCAATGTACTTTTTCCAATAGGCAACCCTCAACTTCCGTTTCTGAATATCAATTAGAAGCCAATTCCCCTGCCAACCTGTAATGGGCATGTGGCATCTTTTGTTTTAAGCTATTAAGATTTGGGGGTTTATATCATTGCAGAATAATCTAGCCTATTCTGAATAAAATATCAACTTATTTTCTGCTTCTTGCATTAGAAGGTAGGCCTAATGAGGACAAGAATCTTGTTTATCTTGCTATAAGTTTTATGCTGAATATTTATCACTATGCTGACTCATAGCAGGTGCTCAAAGATATTCATTGAGTTATTGAAGGCGTTAATCTCTTAGTATAATTAAAAACCTTAATTAACCAAGATTCATGTCTGAATAGACAGCCATCTCACCTTTGCATGGTGGGGAGCCAAAACAATGAATGCAAGCGGGGTCTAAATAGTTTTTTAAAAGAATTTTGAGACCTATTTCTTTTTTTTTTTTTTTTTGAGACCTATTTCAAAAGACACACAGAAAATCATAATCTTAAATGAGGCCATGAGGATTTTAACTGAGACCATATCCTTTTCATATTACAAAAGTAATTTATGTGGGACGCCTGGGTGGCTCAGTTGGTTAAGCGACTGCCTTCAGCTCAGGTCATGATCCTGGAGACCCGGGATCGAGCCCCACGTCGGGCTGCCTGCTCGGCGGGAAGCCTGCTTCTCCCTCTCTCACTCCCCCTGCTTGTGTGCCCTCTCTAGCTGTATTTCTCTCTGTCAAATAAATAAAATCTTTTAAAACAAAACAAAACAAAA
>PITA01030556.1:0-16327 GCA_004023965.1 Spilogale gracilis | reverse complement strand
TTCAATCTTCTGGTATCAGTTGAGCCCTGATTTGTGACCTAGTATATGGTCTATTCTGGAGAAAGTTCCATGTGCACTCGAGAAGAATGAGTATTCTGCTGTTTTAGGGTGAAAAGTTCTGAATATATCTATGAGGTCCATCTGGTCCAATGTGTCATTCAAGGCTCTTGATTCTTTGTTGATTTTCTGTTTAGATGATCTGTCCATTGCTGAGAGTGCTGTGTTAAGATCTCCTACGATTAGTGTATTTGCATCAATATGATTCTTTATTTTGTTTAACAGTTGGCTTATGTAGTTGACTGCTCCCATGTTGGGGCCATAAATATTTACAATTGTTAGATCTTCTTGATGTATAGACCCTTTAAGAATGATGTAATGTCCTTCTGTGTCTCTTACTACAGTCTTTAGACTAAAATACAATTTTCTGATATGAGAATTGCTACCCCAGCTTTCTTTTGGGGTCCATTGGCATGAAAGATGATCTTCCATCCCCTCACTTTCAGTCTGGAAGTGTCTTTAGATTCCAAATGAGTCTCTTGTAAACAGCATATGGATGAATCCTGTCGTTTTATCCAGTCTGCAACCCTGTGTCTTTTTATTGGAGCATTTAGGCCGTTCACATTGAGAGTGATTATTGAGAGATATGTTTGTATTGACATCATGTTGCCTGTGAAGTTCATGTTTTTATAGATTACCTCTGTAGATTTCTGTTTTGTGTTGCTCTTGGATTCATTTCTCCTCTATAGAACCTCTTTTAGCATTTCTTGTAGTGCTGGCTTTGTGGTTGCATAATCTTTTAGACCTTGGTGGTCTTGGAAGCTCTTCATTTCTCCTTCCATTTTGAAAGTCAACCTTGCTGGGTACATTATCCTTGGTTGCATATTTTTGTCATGTAACTTCCTGAATATGTCTTGCCAGCCCTTTCTGGCTTGCCAGGTTTCTGTGGAAAGGTCTGACATTATTCTGATGGTCCTCACTCTATAGGTAAGGGATCGCTTTCTCCTAGCTGCCCTTAAGACATATTCTTTGGTTTTATGATTCGAGAATTTTATTATTATGTGCCTGGAGGTTTTGCTGGCCTCATTGATACTGGGGGTGTGTCCTCTCTGCTTCTAGGACATGAACATTTGCTTCATTCCCCAGATTTGGGAAATTTTCATCCATGATTTGTTCAACAATATTTTCTAGGTTTCTCTATTTCTCAACTCCTTCAGGGATTCCAATAATTCTGATATTGGAGCTTTTCATGGCATCATTCATTTCCCTTATTCTGTTTTCTTGGGATTTTAGCTGTTTGCTCCAAGACTTCTCTTGTTCCTCCTTCTTAATCCATCTGTCTTCTAAATCACTGATATGATCTTCAGCTTCACTTACTCTGGCTGTTAGCATATTTAAATTAGATTGCATATCATCTATAGCCTTTTTAACCTCAGCTTTCACTTCTGTTACTATGGCTTCCATTTTGAGACTGATGTTATTTTCTAAATTAACTATTGCTTGGACTTTTGCTGCCCTGAATTCCATTTCTGTCATATTGTTTATGTTCATTTCCAGTAATTCTGTGACTGAGGTTGCAGTATTGGGGTTCTTCTTCTGTTGGATGTTCCTTCTCCGAGTCATTGTGGTGAGGAGTGGTTGAGGGGGTGTATGGCTAACTATATCAGCCACTATCTAGGTGGTTTGGTCATTGGACGGTTTTGGAGCAACCAGAATTCACCACCGAAAAGGGAGGAGAAAGAAAAAAGAAAACGGAAGAGAGGAAGCAAGAAAAGAAACCCCTGCCAGAGTGGGGCCCGGTGGTAGGATTTATATGGTACAAAACTGTTACAGGGTAAAGAAAAGGGTTATCAAGGGTGAATGAAGAGATCTAAAAGCGAAGCCCAACCTATATGATCCCCAAGACCAGTATTTATATAATACAACGGCAAAGACACTTACACAGACACACTGACAAACTATAGTGGGAAGGTGGGGGCAGACACTCCTTGTGGACAAGGAATGCGTTTCAGATGCTCCCGAGTTTGTCTTGTTATTATTGTTGGAGGAGCCACTTTCAAAAGATATAGGGAGATTAGAATTGGTTGTATATAGGGGTAGTACTGAATAGGGATGTGGGATTGACTTAAGGCTTATAACTGCATGTACACGTAAAAGAGAGAATAAAGGAAAGAGGAGAGAATAAAGGGAAAAACAGAGAAAGCAAACAGAGAAACAAGAGGCAACAACAAGAGCAGAAAATATAGGAGTGTGTTTGAAAAAATTTCAAGGTAAAAAAAAAATTATGTGGTGTTGTATTGAGTATCATGTTGTGATAAAAAGGGGGTTAAAAATTGAAAGAAGAAAAACCGTGAGAATATTTTTTAGCTTAGAATGGAAGCTTTAAAAGTAAAAATAGAAAAAAGTTTAAAAAAGTAAATAAGATGGAAAACTATCAGTAAGTTGTAGGGCTTTTGGTACTTGTAGTCAGTGCCAGGAGTTTAATAAATCGCCTTTCCCCTGATTTGGGGTTTTGCAGTTTGAGTGTTGTCCTCCTGAGCTTCTGGCTTGCTTTCTGGGGGCGGGGCCTGCAGCATAGTTTCAGTCCTTCTACCTGGGCTGCGTCTCTCCGCCCCCTTCCTAGAGGCTGGTCTCCATGGTAACCAGGTTATCAGGTTACAATTCTCTGGTGGCGGAGCATCCTTTTACGTCCTTTTACGTCCTTTTTCAGCTGCTGAGGAAGTCAGGTTGGAGCAAGATGTCTGCGCCCAGACCTCCTTCCCAGAGAGAGCCTTTACACAGAGAGGGGCTCTTTCCCGCCTCCGGGTTGGCAGCCTGTCACAGCCTGGCACACGCAGAGGCTGGATTGATCTCTACTCACGCCCCCCGTTTGTCGCATCACTCCCGCACCTCAAAACCACAACTCCTTTTGGTTCACGTGACCTTGTCTGTGTCCCGGGACCCGAGGTCTCTCAGGTCCCACGCAAGTCTGTAAAACTGCCTTCCCTGAGGGGTCCACGCCCGGCCCATGGGGTGGAGAGAAGCGGGAGAGAAAGGCAGTAGCAGAAAAATAGAATCCACGCCCGCCGCTCTCGCTGAGATCTCCCGTGCCACGAAGCCCTGCTTCTCTGGCTTAAGCAGTGGGGGGATAGACTCCGCACCCCAGCCCCTCTAAGTTCCTTGGAGCTGGGGGGCACTTCCTCTCCCTGCAGATTCCCATCTCCCTGCTGCCACAGAGGAAAAATTGATTTTGCACCTCACAGGGCACTCTCTGTCCCTGCGGGTCCCCGTCTCCCTGCTCCGGTGGCGGCAGCAGCGGCGAAAGAAAAGTCTCCTTGCCTTGCCGTGGGCTCTGCTGCGCTCCCGTTTTTGTTTCGCCCCAATTCAGACCATAATCTGCTGTTATTCCTCACTCACAGAGCTCTTTCGTGTTGGGGTATTTGCTTTCAATGGTTCAGCTCTGCGGGCTTCCTCCCCCACTCCCCTGTCTCTGGGGGCAAGCCTCCGGTCCCTCTCACTGTTTCTACCTTTTTGCGGATGGTTTTTGTCTCCAGAAGTGCAAAATATTACATTTCAGGCTGATTTCTTGGGTGCTCACAGTGGTCCTGCAGTGTTCCTTTTGCTGGAATTGAGTGCACTTTAAGGAACTCCCCGAAATGCGGTCACCTGGTCTTCCGCCATCTTCTTCTCCCCTATATTCTGCGTTTTTAATGTTAGCTATTCTAACAGGATGAGGTGATATACCATTGTGATTTTAATTTGTATTTCCCTGATCATTAGTGATGTTGAGTACCTTTTCTTGTACCTGCCAGCCATTTCTATGTCTTTTTGGAAAAATGTCTATTCAGTTCTTCTTTCCTTTTTTCAATCAGATTGTTTGTTTGGGTGTTTTGTGGCTTTTTTGTTGTTTTTGTGATGGTCCTGGCAAGTTTTCTTTTGTCTATTGCCTTGTATGAGTTCTTTATATATTTTGGATATTAACCTCTTATCAGATATGTGATTTGCAAATATTTTCTCCCACCCCATAACTTGCCTTTTCATTTGGTCAATGGTTTCCTTTGTTGTGTAGAAGCTTTTAAGTTTCCTATAGTCCCATTTGTTTATTTTGCTTTTGTTGCATTTACCTTTGGTCCTGGATTGAAAAAACCATTAACAAGACCAATGTCAAGAAGTTACTATGTTTTCTTCTAGAAGTCTTATCCTTTCAGTTCTTATGTTCAAGTCTTCATTTTGAGTTGACTCTTATGTATGGTATAGAGAAGAGCCACATTTATTTATGTATTTATTTATTTATTTATTTATTTGCGTGTGGCTATCCAGGCTTCAGCTATACAAGACTAGTACTTTTGTGTTAACTACTGAAAATGCATGTGCTTGTTTCTAGGTTCTCTATTCTCTATCCTATATGTCTGCTTTTATACCAATACCATAGCATGAAAACAGGAAATGTGACACATCCAACTTTGTTCTTATTTCTTATGATTGATTTGGCTCTTTGACTCTTTTGTGAATCCACAATAATTTTCAGATTTCTTTTACCCTTTGGAAAATTCCATTGGAATTTTGATACGGGTTGTGTTGGATCTGTAGATCACTTTGGGTAGTTTGGAGGTTTTAATAATATTAATTCTTACAATCCACAAACAATATTTTTTTTATTTATTTGTGGCTCCTTCAATTTCTTTCATCAATGTCATAGCTTTTTGTGTATTGATCTTTCACCTCCTGGGTTAAATTTATTCCTAAGTGTTATATTCTTTTGATGCTAGTGTATATAAGATCATTTTACTATTTTCTCTTTCTTTATAGTTCATCTTTAGTGTATAGAAACACAACTGATTTTTGTTTATTGATTTTGTATCTTGCAATGTTACTGAATTTGTTTATTAGTTCTAACAGTTCGTTTGTTGTGGTGGACTCCTTAGGGAATTTTATATATAATATCATATATAATATCTGCAAGTGGAGACAATTTTTCTTCTTTCTTTCTGATTTGGAATTTTGGTCTGCTTCCTTTCTTTCCTTCTTTCTTTCTTCCTTTCTTGCTTTCTTCCTTCTTTCCTTCCTTCCTTCTTTCCTTCCATCCTTCCTTCCTTCCTTCCTTCCTTCCTTCCTTCCTTCCTTCCTTCCTTCTTCCTCTTTCTAGGACTTATGTGGTGAGAATGGGCATCTGTGTCTTGCTCCTGTTCTTAGAGAAAGAGCTTTTAGCTTTTCACCATTGAGTATAATGGTAGCTGGGGGTTTGTCATATACAGCCTTTATTATGTTCAGGTACGTTCACTGTATGCCCAGTTTGTTGAGAGTTTTATCATAAAAGATATTGAATTTTGTCAATGTCTTTCCGCATCTTTTGAAAAAAAAACATATGATCTTTATTCTTCCTTTTGTTAAAGTGGGGCTTCACATCAATTTGCAGGTGTTAAACTATCTTTGCATCCCAGGGATAAATCCCATTTGATCATCGTGTATGATCTCTTCAATATATTGTGGAATTTGCTTTGCTAATATTTTGTTGAGGATATCTACATCTAAGTCCATCTGGGATATTGGCCTATAATTTTTTTCTTGTAATATCCATTTCTGGTTTTGATATAAGGGGAATGCTGGCCTCGTAAAGTGATTTTGCAAGTGTTACCTCCTCATATTTTTTGGAACAGTTTGAAAAAGTATTGGTATTAATTTTTCTTTAAATGTTTGGTAGGATTCACCAGTTTCACCATTTGGCCCTGGACTTTTGCTTCTTGGGAAGTTTCTGATTAATGATTCAACTTTTTTACTAGTAATCAATCTGTTCAGATGTTATATTTCTTCATGATTCAGTCTTGGTTGGTTGTATGTCTCTAGGAAGTTATCCATTTCTTCTGTCATACAACTCATTGGTATACAATTGTTGATAGTGGTGTTTTATGAACTTTGTATTTTTACAGTTCAATTATAATATCAATTATAATATCTCTTCTTTTGTTTATAATTTAATTTGAGTCCTCTATCTTTTTTTCTTGGTGAGTCTAACTAAAGGTGTGTGTATTTTGTTTACCTTTAAAAAAAATCTCATAGTATCATTGGTCTTTTCTATTGCCTTTTTAGTCTCTATTTCATTTATTTCTGCTCTTATCATTGTTTCTGTCTCTCTGCTACTTTGGAACTTAGCTCATTCTTTCTTTCCAAATCCTTTGTGGTATAAACTTAGCTGGTTCATTCACTTGAGATTTTTCTTTTTCTTAATGTAGACATTAGTAGGGGCAGGATGGCAGAAAAGTAGGTGTCCTTGTTTCAAAAGGTCCCCTGAAATGAGCTGAATACCTTCAAAAAGCACTGTAAGCACCTATGAAATCAGCCTAAAATGTAATATTATGCACTTCTGGATCTCTATGGGGGAAGAAGAGCATCAGTGAAGAGGTAAATTGGAGTGGGAATGCTTGGAGTGATATCTGAAAACAAAAGGTCAAGGGAGGGAGCCCACAGAAGTGACCTATTGGAAAGCAATGCCCCAGTATGGAAGTTCTCTGTGCTTTGAGAGCAGTACCAAATTGCAGTCTAATTAAAAACAGTCAAAGATAGAGGGTCTTAAGACTCAACTGGGGAAAGCTGGACACCGTTGGCAGGGATATAAAGCTGCAGCTCTCGGCCAGGGATAGAAAGTGGTCCGGGTACCTTGTGAGGGATCCTGGTGGCATGGAGTATCTTTAAAACTAAGCCAAGCAGAAAAAGTCAAGTATCACATGGTTTCACTTACTTGTGGTGCATAAGGGGTAATATAGAAGACAGTAGGAGAAGGAAAGTAAATGGGAAGTGGGGTAATTCAGGGAGAGAAATGAAACATGAGAGACTCTGGACACAGAAACAAACTGAGGGACTTGGAGGGAGGGGGTGGGGGGATGGGGTGAGCCTGGTGGTGGATACTGAGGGCACTTATTGCATGGAGCACTGGGTGTGGGGTATGGGCAATGAATCTTGGAACACTGAAAAAAATAAAATAAATTTAAAGTAAAAAAAAAGATATCCTTTGAAAAATGTAATAAAGAGAAAAAAAAGCTAAAAAAAAAAATGCTGCTTTTTTCTACCACTTGGGCCAGGTGTGCACAACCCGCAAGGGAGGCAATTCTGCAGAATTCCACGTGACTTGTGGGACTGTGGGATCTCAGTGCTTCCTGCGTGGGTGTGGACTACAGAGACTGTCTGGGCAGAGGCAAAGTCTCACGATCCAAAATCAGTTGCAATTTCCCTGGTGCGGGAGCGAAGCAACAAGTGGGGGCTTCAGGTGCCACTTGACTAGCAGCTGCGGGTGCATGCCACCTATGAGAGGTGGCAAGGTACAGGGAAAAATACAGAGAGAGTCTGTGCCATGCACCATCCAGAGGGGAGCTAACTGGGGCTTCTATCTGAGATGGAGGTTTGGGTGCAGACATCTTACTTTACCCTGACTTTTTGAAAAGCTGCGAAAAGCCACAAAAGAACAAACCCTTCAGAGAACAAAAGCCTGAAAACATGGTTGCCATGTAACCCATCCCCTAGAAAGGGGGCAGAGACACTCAGCCCAGGTAACAGTGACTGCAAAACAGCCTGGCAGACCCCTCCCCCAGAAGGCCAGCCAGAAGAACAAGAGGACAACACCAACGGGTCTTCATAAAACTGTAAAACCCCAATATTAGATAAAAAGCAATATATTAAGCTCCTGGTACTACCCCAAAAGCTGTATGTTTTATAAATACAACTTTTCATTTTTATTTTTAACTTCTTTCTATTTTTATTTTGTAAGTTTTCACTTTAAATT
Source organism: Spilogale gracilis (assembly GCA_004023965.1). NCBI lineage: Eukaryota > Metazoa > Chordata > Mammalia > Carnivora > Mephitidae > Spilogale > Spilogale gracilis. The sequence goes on along the minus strand of PITA01030556.1, from coordinate 8,577 downwards.
TAATATTCATTCTCATGGTTTTTGTTCTTTTATTTTTAACCCACTTATTATTACAATGTGATACCTAATACAACACTCCATAATAATTTTTTACCCGAACTTTTTTCAGACACCTATCTGTGGGGTATTTTTGTTGTTGTTGTTGTTGTTGCTTCTTTTGTTTGTTTTTTCTGCTTTTTTCTCTTCTTTCCTTTATTCTTTTTTCTTTTTAATATACAGATATAAGCTTCAAGGTAATCCTCCATTCTTATTCAATACTACCCTTATATATAAACCAGTTTTAATTTCTCTATATCTCTAGAAAGTGGACTCCTCTAACAATAATAACAAGACACACCCAGGAGGATCTGAAATACTTTCCTTGCCCACAACAAGGGTTCATACTCACCTTCCCACCCTATTCTTCTGTCAGTGTTTCTGTGTAATTGTTTTTGCCTTTGTAATATATAAATACTGTTCTTGGGGGTCATTTGGGTTAGGTTAAGCTTTTTTATTTCAACTTTCTTTTACTTTAAATGGTCTTTTTATTTACTCTTTTGTAGTTTTGTACCTTAATATAGACATTTAATTCCCCACTTAAATTTTAAGCATAGGGAGAAGAAAATGGCAGTAGAGTAGGAGGACCCTAGGCTTACCTCACCTCACAAACACAACTAGATAACTATCAAGTCATCCTAAATACACCAGAAATTGACCTGAAGACTGGTATAAACTCCACAACTAAAGGGAGAAAAGAGGACACAATGAAGAAATTAAGAAGAACGGAGACATGGTTTAAGGGAGAAACAGATTCTGGCTGTGGCAGAGGGGAGGGATCCATGGTCATGGAGAAGGGTGAGGGAGAGAGAAGAACACAGAGGACTTGACTTGTCTGCTCCTCCCTCCCCCTCTGTCCCTCCTCCCCCACTTGTGCACTTTTTCTCTCTCTCTCTTTCTCAAATAAGTAAAATCTAAAAAATATATATTCATGCAATGAACAGCAGGCTGAAAGAGGCAGAGGAATGAATTTTATTGACCAAGAAGACAAAATAATGGAAAATAATGAATCTGAACAAAAGAGATAAAAAATAATTATGCAACACAAGATATACTTAGGGAACTCAGTGGCTCCATCAATACTAATAACATTTGTATTATAGAAGTCCCAAAAAAAGAAGAGAGAGAAAAAGGGGCAGAAAATTTATTTGAATAACTAACAGCTGAAAACATCCCTAATCTGGGGAAAGAAACAGACATCCAGATCCAGAAAGCACAGAGAACTCCCACCAAAACAAACAAAAGCAGGCCAACACCAAGACATATTGTTATTAAATTTGCAAAATATAATCATAAAGAAAAAAATCATAAAGCAGCAAGACAAAAGGAGTCCTGAACTTTCAAGGAAAAATTCATAAGGATAGCTGGAGATTTCTCATTTGCAAGCCAGAAGAAAATAGCATGATATACTCAAAGTGCTGAATGGGAAAAATATGGAGCCAAAAATACTCTATCCTGGAAGGTTACCATTCAGAATAGGAGAGAGAGAATTTCCCAGACAAACAAAAACTAAAGGAGTTAGTGTCCCCTAAACTAACCCAGCAATAAATATTAAAGAGAACTCTTTGAATGGAAAGGATAGAACAAAACTGATAAAGACAAGAAAATATCAGTTAAAATCTTCAGAAAAACAATGACAAAACAAATAATAAAATGTCAATAAATACATATCTATCAATAATTACTTGAGGGACGCCTGGGTGGCTCAGTTGGTTAAGCCACTGCCTTCGGCTCAGGTCATGATCCCGGAGACCCGGGATCGAGTCCCACATCGGGCTCCCTGCTTGGCAGGAAGCCTGCTTCTCCCTCTCTCACTCCCCCTGCTTGTGTTCCCTCTCTGGCTGTGTTTCTCTCTGTCAAATAAATAAAGTCTTTAAAAAAAAAATAATAATAATTACTTGAAATGTAAATGAACTCAATGCTCCAATCAAAAGACATAGGTGTCAGAATGGATAAAAAAACAAGACCCATCTATATGTTGCCTGCAAGAGACTCATTTGAGACCTAAAGACACCTGCAGATTTAAAGTGAGGAGATGAAGAAACGTTTCTCATACAAATGAATGTCAAAAGACAGTGAGAGTAGCAATATTTATATCAGACAAATTAGATTTTAAAACAAAGGTTGTACCAAGAGCACAGGAACAGCAGGTGTTGGCAAGAATGCAGAGAAAGAGGAACCCTCTTACACTGTTAGTGAAAATGAAAACTGATGCAAACACTCTAGAAAACAGTATAGAGGTTTATCAAAAAGTTAAAAATAGAACTTCCCTATGATCCAGAAATTGCACTAGTAAGTATTTACCCAAAGGATACAAAAATACTGATTCATAGGGGCACATGCACTCCATGTTTATAGGAGCAATAACAACAATAGTCAAATTATGCAAAGAGTCCAAATGTCCAAAGGATATTTGACAAAAGGATAAAAAAGTGGTGTATATATATATATACTAATATATACTAATACTCCATTATATATATATATATATATATATATACACACAGAAAGGAATATTACTCAGCCATAACAAAGAATGATATCTTGTCATTTGCAAGGGCATGGGTAGAGCTAGAGGGTATAATGCTAAGTGAAATAAGTTAGTTAGAAAAACAAAAATACCATATTATTTCACTCATATGTGGAATTAAAGAAATATAATAAATAAGCAAAGGGAAAAAAGAGAGAGAGGCAAACCAAGAAGCAGACTCTTTACTATACTGAGACCAAACCGATAGTTACCAGAGCGAGGGGTGGGGGGGGTGTGCTAAATAGGTGATGGGGATTAAGGAGTGTACTTCTTGTGTGAGTGGAACAGGTTTTATATGGAAGTGTTGAGTAACTATATTGTACATCTGAAACAAATATTACAGTATCGTTAACTCACTGAAATCTAAATACAAACCTTAAAAAAAATGAACTTCCCTCTTAGAATTGCTTCTGTGGCATCCTCTACATTTTGGCATGTGTGTTTTCTAACTGTCTCAGAATAGTCTTTAATTTCCCTTTGATATCTTTTTTAATAGGTTGTTTAGGAATATGTTCTTTAATCTCAACGTATTTGTGAATTTTTCAGTTTTCTTCCTGTAACCGATTTCTAGTTTCAAACCATTGCTGTCAGAGAAAATGCTTGATATAATTTCAGTCTTTTAAAATTGATTAAAATTTGTTTTGTGGCCTAACATGTGATTTATCTTGGAGAATGTTCCATGTGCACTTGAGAACAACGTACACATTGATATTTATCTTGTGTTGCTGTTGGATAAAATGTTCTGTAAATATTTGTCAAGTCTATCTGGTACAATGCACTAAGTCCACTGTTTCCTTCTTAATTTTCTGTCTGAATGATCTCTATCCATTATTGAAAGTGGAGTATTGAAGTTCCCTACTACTAAAGTATTTCTGTCTATTTCTTTCAGTTCTGTTAATATTTGTTTTATATATTTCAGTGCTCCTATGTTGAGTGTATAAATATTTACAAATATTAGAAAAAAGTGTGGAGGTTCCTCAAAAAAATAAAAACAGAAATGCCACATGATCCAATAATTGCACTATTGGGTATTTACCAAAGAAAATGAAAAGATATGAAAGACAGGTGTATATCTATGTTTATTGCAGCATTATTTACAATAGCCAAGATGCAGAAACAACTAAAATGTCCATCAATAGGCAAATGTATAAAGATAATGTGCTATGCACACACACACACACACACACACACACACAGAATATTATACAGCCATAAAAATTTTGAGCGTGTGCCATTTGATATAATATAGATAGACAGAGGATATTATGTTAAATGAGATAAGTCTGACTGAGACAACAAATACCATTGATTTAATATGTGGACTCTAAAAAAACAAATAAACTAACAAAAGACAGAATCAGACCTATAAGAGAGCAGACCTACAGAGAGCAAACTGATGGTTGCCAGAGAGGAAGGAAGGGAGGGAGGGCTGGGAAAAATGGGTGAAGAGTAGTGGGAGATGCAGACTTCCAATTATGGAATGAGTAAGTTACAGGAATAAAAAGCACAGCATAAGGAATACAGTCAATGATACTGTAATAATAATGTATGAGTCCAAGATGGTAGCTACACTTGTGGTAAGCATCGCATAATGTATAGAATTGCCAAATTAGTATGTTGTACTTGTGAAACTAATGTAACATTGTGTGTAATCTATACTAAAAATTATAAATGTTATATCCTCTTGACGAATTGATCCCTTTTTCATTATATAATAACCTTCTTTGTCTCTTATGTCACTCTTTGGCTTAAAGTCTATTTGTCTCCTATAAGTATAGCTACCCCTGATTTCTTCTGGTTTCCATTTGAATAGAATGTCTTTTTCCATCCCTTCATTTTCAACCTTTGTGTGTCCTTAGAACAGAAGTGAATCTCTTGTTAACAATTTATAATTTGGTCTTATTCTTTTTATCCATTCACCATTCTACATGTTTTGATTGGGGAATTTAGTTGTTTATCTGATAGCTTTTAGTGTTCTATGTCTTTACTATTTTTTCATTTATTTAAACATATTCTTACTGTTACTTAAATTTTTTCCCAGTGTTTCAAGATTCATTGCCCATTCCCCACACCCAGTGCTCTATGCAATAGGTGCCCTCATCACCCACCACTAGGCTCTCCCATCCCCCAACCTCCTCCCTCCAAGTCCCTCAGTATGTCTCTGTGTCCAAAGTCTCTCTTGTTCATTTCTCTCCCTGAATTACCCTACTTCCCCTTTACTTTCCTTCTCCTACTGTCCTCTACATTACCCCTTATGCACCACAAGTAAGTAAAACCATGTGATACTTGACTTTCTCTACTTGGCTTATTTCACTCAGCATAATCTCTTCCAATCCAGTCCACATTCCTACAAAAGTTGGATATTCATCCTTTCTGAAGGAGGCATAGTATTCCATTGTATATATATACCACATCTTCTTTATCCATTCATCTGTTGAAGGGGACCTTGGCTCTTTCCACAGTTTGGCTATTGTGGCCATTGCTGTGATGAATATTGGGGTACATATGGCCCTTCTTTTCACTACATCTCTATCTTTGGGGTAAAGGCCCAGTAGTGCAATTGCAGGGTCATAGGATAGCTCTATTTTTAATTTTTTAAGGAATCTCCACACTGTTTTCCAAAGCGGCTGCATCAGCTTGCATTCCCACGAAGAGTGTAAGAGAGTTCCCATTTCTCTGCAGCCTCTCCAACACTTGTTGTTTCCTGACTTGTTAATTTTGGCCATTCTGACTGGTGTAAGGTGGTATCTCAGTGTGGTTTTGATTTGAATTTCCCTGATAGCTAGTGATGCTGAACATTTTTTCATGTGTCTGTTAGCTATTTGTATATCTTCTATGGAGAAATGCCTCTTCATGTCTCCTGCCCATTTTTTGGTGTGTTCACCTTCTTTTTGGATGTTGAGTTTGAGTAGTTCTTCATAGATAGTGGATACCAGCCTTTGTCTGTAGTGTCATTTGCAAATATCCTCTCCCATTCTGTGGGTTGCCTCCTTGTTTTGTTGACTGTTTCCTTTGCTGTACAGAAGCTTTTTATTTTTTTTCCCAGATATTCATTTTTGCTTTTGTCTACTTTGTCTTTGGAGACGTGTCTTGAAAGGAGTTGCTGTGGCCGGTGTCAAAGAGGTTACCGTCTATGTTCTTTTCCAGGATTCTGATGGATTCCTGCCTCACGTTGAAGTCTTTCATCCATTTCGAGTTTGCCCTTGTGTGCAGTGTAAGAGAATGGTCTAGTTTCATTCTTCTATAGGTAGCTGTCCAAGTTTCCCAGCACCATTTATTGAAAAGACTGTCTTTTCTCCATGGGATATTTTTTCTGCTTTGTTGAAGATGATTTGACCATAGATTTGTGGGTCCATATTTGGACTCTCTACTCTGTTCCATTGGTCTATTTGTCTGTCTTTGTGCCAGTACCATGCTGTCTTGGTGATCACAGCTTTGTAATAAAGCCTGAAGTCAGATAACGAGATACCCCTGCCTTTGCTTTTCTTCTTCAGCAATTGCTTAGTGATTCGGGGTCTTTTTTGGTTCCATATAAATTTTAGGATTGTTTGTTCCAACACTTTGAAGAATATTGGTGGAATTTCAATTGGACTGGCATTGAACATATAGATTGCTGTGGGAAGTATAGACATTTTCACAATGTTTATTCTTCCGATCCATGAGCATGTGATGGTCTTCCATCTTTTTGTGTCTTCTTCAATTTCTTTCATAAGTGTTCTGTAGTTCCTCAAGTACAGATCCTTGACTTCTTTGGTTAGGTTTATTCCTAAGTATCTTATAGTTTTTGGTGCTATAGTAAATGGAATCTATTCTCTGATTTCACTTTCTATTTTTTTGTTGTTAGTGTAGAAGAATGCAACTGATTTTTGTGTATTGATTTTGTATCCTGCCACATTACCAAATTGTTGTATGAGTTCTAGTAGTTTGGGGGTAGAGTCTTTTGGGTTTTCCACATAGAGTATCATGACGTCTGCAAAGAGTGAGAGTTTGACTTCCTCTTTGCCAAGCTGGATACCTTTTATTTCTTTCTCTTGCTTGATTGCTCTTGCTAGGACTTCTAACACTATGTTGAACAATAGTGGTGAGAGTGGGCATCCTTGCCTTGTTCCTGATCTCAGAGGAAAGGCTGTCAGTTTTTCCCCATTGAGGATGATATTCGCTGTGGGTTTTTCATAGATAGATTTTATGAGGTTGAGAAATGTTCCCTCTATCCCTACACTTTGAAGAGTTTTGATCAGGAACGGATGTATTTTGTTGAATGCCTTTTCTGCCTCAATTGAGAGTACCATGTGGTTTTTCTCTCTACTCTTATTGATTTGTTCTATCACGTTGATTGTTTTGCGAGTGTTGAACCACCCTTGCATCCCTGGGATAAAACCCACCTGGTCATGGTGGATAATCTTTTTAATGTATTGTTGGATCCTGTTGGCAAGATCTTGTTCAGAATCTTGGCATCCATATTCATCAGAGATATTGGTCTGAAGTTCTCCTTTTTGATGGGGTCTTTGTCTGGTTTGGGGATTAGAGTAATGCTGGCTTCATAGAAAGAGTCTGGAAGTTTTCCTTCTGTTTCTATTTTTTGAAAGAGCTTCAGGAGAATAGGTGTTATTTCCTCCTTGAATGTTTGGTAGAATTTCCCAGGGAATCCGTCTGGTCTTGGACTCTTGTTTTTGGACAGGTTTTTGATCACTGCTTCAGTCTGATTGCTAGATATAGGTCTATTCAAATTGTCAATATCTTTCTGTTTCAGTCTTTGAAGTTTATAGGTTTCTAGGAATGTATACATCTCTTCCAGGTTGTTAAAGATATTGGCATATAATTGTTGATAGTAATTTTTGATGATTGTTTCTATTTCCTTGGTGTTATTCGTGATCTCTCCCCTTTCATTCATAATTTTATTAATTTGGGTCTTCTCCCTTTTCTTTTGGATTAGTTTGGCCAATGGTTTATTGTTCTTATTGATTCTTTCAAAGAACCAGCTTCTAGTTTCATTGATGCATTCTACTGTATCTCTAGTTTCTGATTCATTCATCTCTGCTCTAATCCTAATTCTTTCCCATCTTGTGTGAGGGGTTGGTTTAAATTTTTGTTGATTTTACAGTTCTTTAAGGTGTAATGAGAGGTGATGTATTTGGGATTTTTCAATTTTTTTTTTGAGTGAGGCTTGGATGGCTATGAATTTCCCCCTTAGGACTGCCTATTCTGTATCCCATAGGTTTTGGATTGATGTATCTTCATTCTCATTGGTTTCCATGAAGTGTTTCAGTTCTTTGATTTCTTGGTTGATTCACATATTGTTGAGCAGGGTTGTCTTTAGCTTCCAAGTGTTTGATTTTCTCCTGAACTTTTTATGGTGGTTGAGTTCCAGTTTCATGGCATTGTGGTCAGAATATGCAGGGAATAATTTCAATCTTCTGGAATCAGTTGAGCCCTGATTTGTGACCTAGTGTGTGGTCTATTCTAAAGAAAGTTCCATTTGCACTCAGGAAGAATGAGTATTCTGTTGTTTTAGGGTGGAAAGTGCTGAATATATCTATGAGATCCAACTGGTCCAATGTGTCATTCAAAGCTTTTGGTTCTATGTTGATTTTCTGTTTAGATGATCTGTCCATTGCTGAGAGTGGCATGTTAAGATCTAAGTGGCATGTTAAAATTAATGTATTTATGACTACAAGACCACCGTGAACACCCAGGAAACCAGCCTGAAATGTGATATTTCCCACTTCTGGACCGCCACGAGAGACAAAGAACATCGGCAAAAAGGTAGAAACAAATTGGAGGGTCTGGAGGCTTGCCCCCAGAGACAGGGGAATGGGGGAGGAAGCCCGCAGAGCTGAACCATTGAAAACAAATACCGGAAAAGGAAAGTGCTCTGTGAGTGAGGAATAACAGCAGATTACGGCCTGAATTGGGGCTAGAAAGAAGCTAAACACAGCTAAGCCCGGGGCAAGGCAAGACTTTTTAAAATCTTTTATTTTCTTTCTTTTCCCACTGCCCGGACTCCCTCCCCC
>PITA01030555.1:0-16385 GCA_004023965.1 Spilogale gracilis | reverse complement strand
TAAGGGGAACAGCACAGATCAGGGGGTAAGGGGAACAGCACAGATCAGGGGTCACGGTCGGGGCAACTCGAGCAGGAAGGTTCAGGCAGATACATAAGGTCCTGGCAGCGGGGGTGAGCACCAGATCCGAGGAAACTGACACAGGGGCCGAAACTGTTTGCCTTCTGCTCTCCCACGCACGCCCTCCTGCTCTGGACCCCGTCAGAGGCTGCAGGCTTGCCCTGTACCCGAAGCAGGATGCGGACTCTTGGGGTAGAGCCTTTTCTGAGTTGGGGCAAGGCCAGGAGTCCAGGCCTCCCTCCAGCTTCTTGTCCTCAATCCGGCATGTTCCCCTCTCTTCTGTTCAGGCTCTCTAGAAAGCGTGTGGGGGGCAGGGCCCTGGGACTCTCTAGCCCTGAAGGGCAGACTCCTTTCTCCCCAGGAAATGGCCAGCGACGAGCTGAGGGAGTTGAGGAACGCCATGACCCAGGAGGCAATCCGTGAGCACCAGATGGCCAAGACGGGCGGCACCACCACTGACCTTTTCCAGTGCAGCAAATGCAAGAAGAAGAACTGTACCTATAACCAGGTGCGGGAGAGGGGGCTCTGGGGGTGCAGAGGTGGAGAGGCAGCTTCGGGAGGGGCCGGAGGGAGAAAGGACTAAAACTCCGGGCTGCAGAAGAAAGGCCAAGTCTTGGTCCACCACCATGCTGCATCATGGCTTCTAGAAAATGCTCTCCTGCATGTAGAATCACCCAGATTGGGGTCTTTCATGACCAGTGAGCTCTGGCCTGCCCAGTAGCAAGAATGGGAGGAACCAGACTCACCAAGCATGGACTTCTGCAGAGTCACTGATGGTTGGAAAGAAACTTAGCAATAGAAAACTTAGTTCCCTCATTTCCTACATAGAGAAACTGAGGCCCAGACATGGGTCAAGCTTAGCAACTTTGTCCAACATGGCCAAGACACTCCAAAATGGCAGAGAGAGTAATACACCCAGACCGAGACTTTTCTGCCTGCCTACAGTATAGACAACATGGCCAGCAGGGTTGGTGGCATGTAGCCCCAAGTCCTAAGGCTGAAGACCACTGTCCTGGCCTGGAGGGGTCACAGAAGGCTGTGGATACCCCTTCTCTGAAGGACTTAAAACCCAAGAACCACCTTCTGTTCCTGGGTTGTACATATTATTCTCTTGGACACCTCTATTCTTGGATTCTAATCTGTACCTGGTCATTCTAGAACTCTATCCAATCTTCCATTTGCCGGGCAAGCCAGACTCATCAAGAGCAGCTTACCCTCGGGAACCTGTGGCCTCGGGAATCTGTGGCCTCGGGAACCTGTGGCCTCGGGAATCTGTGGCCTCGGGAACCTGTGGCCTCGGGAATCTGTGGCCACAGCAGAAATGTAGCCGGCCTTGCCATTCTGGAAGAGTGTCTCAAAACATTCTCATCCAGGAAATCAGAGATGTTTGTGCAAGCCTCCTGCTTTCTTCCAAGCACATGTACACGTGGAGTGATGTGTTTCCTGTGTGTTACCTCCCACCAGAAGTAAACAGCCCATTAGCCAAGTTTTCTCTGCACAGAGAAACCCCAGGGTTGTCTTCCCTCCAGTGTTGCTGCTCTGCAGTAAGGAGGCTGGGCTGAACTGTGCCCTCCTGGCCCACCGCTGGGTGCGGCAGCTACCTTCCCCTGCCCCCACAGACTCCCAGCTGACACCACAGCCAGAGCCGCGTGTCGGCAAAGCCATGTGTCATGCTCACCCAGTCACCACAGTAACTGTGAAATCTGCAAGTGCAGGGGATTTGCTATGGGGAGCCCGATTCCTGCACCTGCCTGGTTTGGTGAAGGGTGTGAGAAACGAGGTACAGGACGTTAGAGAGTTCCAGGGGTCCGCTGATGTTCAACTTGCTTCTCCTCTCTGGGCCTCAAGTCTTGCACCTCTGACATAAGGAACAGGTTCTGGGCAGCTGGGGGCAGTTGGCGGCGCCTGGGTGGCCCAGGTCTTGATCTCAGGGTCGTGAGTTTGAGCCCAGCATTGGGAGCTGGGCGTGGAGCCCATTTAAACAAACAAACAAACAAACAAACAAACAAACAAATAAGGGAATGAACTAGATGATGTTTAAGGGCGCTTCCAGCTCCTTGAAGTTCTGATTATGGAGGCGCAACCAAGAGGGTGTGTTCTCACCAAGAGGTGAGTTAGGAAATAATTCCTGTAGGAGATGAGCCTTGAGGCAAGAGAGGAGTGATCTGTTCAGAAGGATGAAGAACAGAAGTGAAAGGGCAGGGGGCCGGTTGAGCCAGCGAGGCACTGGAGGTGAGCTGATGGGCCTGAGAGAAGAGAGGTGTCACTATGAAGTGCTCAATGAAGAGGGAGTCACTGAAGTGGGGCGGGGATAACAGTGCCAAGCTCTGGGATTTGGACCTACTGCTACGGACAGTAGGAGCTATGGCAGTTCTTAGAGCATGGGGTGAATTCCTGAGTGGTCCAGCTCTCTCTTTCTCTCTGTCTTTCTGCCTCTCAGGTGCAGACACGCAGCGCTGACGAGCCCATGACTACCTTTGTCTTATGCAACGAATGTGGCAGTCGCTGGAAGGTCTGTAACTTTCTCCGTCCCGTCATCCACACAGCTGCTGCCCCACATAAGGAGTCTTATACTCACAGCCAAGAAGGGGGGCTGACCAGCCTGTGCAGAGTGGGTCCGCAGAGCTGGAGATAGTGGTGGGTGGTTGGCGGGGAGGCGGGGAGAGGGTGCGTGTGCACGTTTTTATGTTGGAAGGCACCCAGCGCGGGTGGGAGCAGCAGCCCACATTTTATCACAGGATGGGCAAGTCTGTCCTTTGAGCACAGATGCAGTCAGCCTCATGAGCTCCGCGGAGGGGAGGGAAAACAACAGCACTCGCTTTTGGACTGCGCCTCTTTGCAGAGTGCTTTTGCAGACAGGATTCCCTCTGAACGCTGCCATAGCCAGGGATAAGGCTGAGCCCTGTCCCGGGGCATTGCCACCAAACACCTCCCAGGTCATCCCCCTTTCGTAAGGCAGCTCTGGGAGAGGCCTACATTACCCAAGACTGTAATCTGGGCTGTCCCAGCCCCTGCAAAGGTAGAGGTTTTGTTTTCAGGCATTGGAGCCAAGCGAAGACTCCTCCCAGAGTACTCCTTCCTGCCCTGTCTTCTGAAAAAAGCTCAGTGTGATCGTGTGGCTGATGTCCGTTGCCAGTACGGTCTGAGTCGCACGTGCACTGTGTGACATCTGGGCCACCAGGCAGCTGGCAGGTGCTCCAGAAGTTCTGGCTGGAGTCGGGAGCCCCGGTTGTAGGTCCCACTCTGCCCTCCTCGTTGTGTGGCCCTGAGCATGTCAGTCACCTCCCTGAGCAAAAGGGTGATGATGATGCCTCTCTCCCATGGCACCCGTGAAGGGTGTTACATACACGTACCCACTTTGCAAACAACTACGAGAAATGTTCTGACGATATTACTATCGCTTTCAGGCCAGGAAGTTGAGCTACTGGAAAACACTTAGCGAGCCTAAACCCACACAGTTTGGAGCATTGAAAGACAGCACTCCAAATTCCTGATCGATTGAGTTTTCTGCAACCTTACTAAGGGCCTTGATGGCTCTGGGCCTCATTAGAATTGCCATATTTTTTAAGGTAAAAGTCAGATGACTGTGTATTTTTCCTTTATTCGCCTCTGGAGCACTTAGGGAGGGGGCCAGCTTCATGGCCTCCTGGTTTAGAGCGTGGCTTTGGCATCAGGTTCAGATTCTAGCTTTATCTACTTACAAAGTGGCTTTTCTTTTTCTTTTTTTTTTTTTCAGCAGGAGGGTAAACTAGAGGTCTGGATTTGGGGTGCCAAAGTGGCTCTTCTAAGTGACCTGAACTCTCCAGGCCTGAATTTCCTCATCTATAGAAAGGGAGTGTTAATATCTAGTCTACAGAGCTGTTTTGAGGAATTAGAGAAGGTAATATAATCAAAGAATTAATAGTTTTGTTATTAACAGCTGATAGCTCATATGGTATCTTTGTCAAATTGAGAAAAGGTCTCCCCGCCTCCAGGTAGACATAGCCTTGCACCAGGGTACAGAGCTAGGCAAATGGGGCTGGAGCTAAGTTTCAGCCCCAACTTGCCATGGGGCCAGGCTCTCTTGTGCAGTGCACAACCTATACAACCATAGCCAAAAAAATGCCCTGAGAACATATAGGCTTGCACATAGAAACCTCCATTCTTATTATTCTTAGTTTGTTACCTACCAGTATTTTGGGAGTTTGGGCATTAACCTGTCTGAATTGCTTCTTTACCTGTGAAAATGAGAGGGATATATGGTACCTGCCTTGTAGGGTGATCAAGAAGATGTAGTATGGCTTAGCCCAGAAAAAAAGTGCTCAAAAAATGGTAGGTCTTGATTATCACTGTTGAGAAAAGGACAGTCCTGTGCTCCCAGTCCAGCTCCTCTTCCTTCATTCCTATTAGTTGGAGAGACACGGCCCATTACAGATGGCAGCTGCGTGACTCCTGACATTTTCACGTGGTGTCCTGTGGGAGGTCTAGAGTCTAGCCAACTGATTAGTAATGATCACAGTTATATTTTTGATCATGAATTAAAAAGCCCTCTACATGCCTGGCATCAAATTTCCTATTATTTATTACCTGCCAGCCTCTGGCATTGGCCAGCATTATGATCCCATTTTCCAGGTGAGTGATTTGTTCAAGGCCACACAGCTAATGAGGGCAGAGCTGGGATTTGGGCTCTGCTTTCTATGGCTCCAGATACTACCTTCTTTACATGTCTCCTCTCCCCACCCCACCCCCACACCCCTGGCTTCCTTGGGTGACACGGGGAGAGCTCTAAAGTTGTATTGCCTTTTTGGTTTTGTAGTTCTGCTGATAGAACCACCAGCCGGGAATTCAGTGAACAAGGTGAGGAAGAACAAAGAGAAAGCATTCAGCCATTGTAGCTGGAGAAAAAATAAAAATTAAGATGAAGAAAAATGCTGAATTCTGAATGGGGTCTTAGGGATCAGAGGGAGAATTCTTTTGCAAACTAATAATTGTTATTAAAATTGATTCGCATACTTACCTGGCAGGGGAGATACCATGATCACATAGGTGGTTTTCCCAGGGCGAGGCTCATTCATTGCACTTCGGATGTGTTGACCCCTGCGATTTCCCCAAATGTGGGAAACTCAACTGCATAATTTGTGGTAGTGGGGTAAAAAGAAAAAAAAATTAAAAATAAAATAAAATTGATTCGCTAGCAGGGGAACCTACCTGGGGTCTGATGCTAAGAGTCTGTGTCAACAAACTTTTTGCAGAAGCTCAGAGACTTCGGAGCCTCATGGCTGAGGTGTCATGTCTTGGACTGTGGGCTGACAGTCCTTTGCTTTGAGTCCCTTCTGTCACATCTCAACCTCTCAGCTTTTTCTGAATTGAGAAGTACCAGCTGGACACAAATCTTACCCCACCCCCACCACAGAGGCACACGTGTGGCACAGCGGGGACCCAGCTTGGCATCGGCAGGTGGGACTCTCTCATGCCATATAGAAAGGTCTTTTCCCAGACTCTCTGCTATCCTCTGTTCAAAGCTGACTTTGGGGCCTTTAAGGACTCCAGACCTGGTCCCTCTAGGCAGGGAACAGATCATCTTGAACTCAAGCTTTCTGAGCAAAGGGTACAACAGTGCGCAAGTTTCTGTAGATGCTGGGGCTCCGAACCCCGCCCAGGCCCTGGTGATGCTCTCCGCGCAGCGCCATCTGGGGCCTGAGCTTCAGAGGAAGTCTGCAGGGCGCAGGAGGCCTTGTGCTCCTCCTGCAATGACACTGGCTTGCTTTTTTAGCTGATAGGCGCTTTCAGCAAATCCAGAACCTTCTGGAAAAGACTTGTGAGCAGGTCTGATGAGCATGCCCTGGGTCTCAGTCTCAGACTGTCCCTAGGCTTCTGACAGCCCCAGACTAAGCCTTCTGCACTCTGTGTTTCCTGAAATGGCCTAAGTACAGGAGTCTGTGAACTGTTCACAACTTGTGCAAGTCACTCAACCTCTCTGATCTGCTTCCTTACCTGCCAATGTAGGAGTGGCGTGAGGGCCTCCTTCACGGGGTGATGGTGCAGAGGGGCTGGTTTCTGACCGCCCTGGTTCCCTCTTAGGGCAGCTGTTGCGAGTAACTTCGGCCCACGTTCCTTATATGCCCCGGCCTCATCTGCCCCGGAGCTGATTCCTACCTTCCTCCTTCCACCCATCACGCGCCTCTTCCTATAGATGAAACCCGTAAGGAAACAGTGCAGAGAAATCCCCCACCATCTTCAGCCTCGCCCCAGTCACATTTGGGGTGGGTCCTTTGGCAGGACGGAAAATCTCTCAGAAGATAAAACACACGGAGCTTGTCAATGACCGAACCAGGACCAGAACCTTGGTCTTCTGCTCCCTGTTATTGTGCTCGAAGCTGCGGAAGCCCCGGGGCCACACACAGTGCTCAGCCTCTACCTTCCAGGAACACCTGGCCTGGCAGGGAAAGAAACCATAAGCAGTCCTCCACGCCGGACAGGATGTGATAGATGTCGTATCTGAGGTATGAGTGTGACCCACAGGAGTGTGGGGGCAGTGTTGTTTACACAGCCAGGTCCTTCTCAAACTGGGTCAGATCCCGTGGGGATCATGTTAAAGTATGAACATTTTTAAATTTTATTTATTTATGTGACAGAGAGAGAGGAGGAAGCAGGCTCCCTGCTGAGCAGAGAGCCCGATGCGGGCCTTGATCCCAGGACCCTGAGATCATGACCTGAGCCAAAGGCAGAGGCTTTAAACCACTGAGCCACCCAGGCGCCCCCTGGGGATCATGTTAAAATGAAGATTCAGATTCAGCAGGGCTGGGCTGGGGGAGGGGAATCAAATATTTTTCTCTTCTTTTTTTTTCTTAACTTTTACTTTTTTATGTGTTTTTAAGAGGGAGAGGGAGAAAATGCCTATGGGAGCAGGGTGGGGAGATGGCCAGTGGGAGAGGGAGGGAGCAGACCCTCAAGCAGGCTCCACGCCCAGCCCGGAGCCCCATGTGGGACTCAATCCCAGACCCTGAGATCATGACCTGAGCTGAAATTGAGAGCCGGACACTTAACTGACTGTACCAGGGGCCCCCTGCCTTTTTTGGTTCACTTTATTTAGTTATTTTGAGATTTTTCATTTCTTCCAAGCTCCCAGGTGATGCTGTTGCTGCTGTCCACAGACCAGGCTTTGAGTAGTAAGGGTTTAGATATCCAACTTTTTCTTTACATGATCGGATCCTCTATGCAAATGTCTAGAAACCAAAAGCAACAATTATCAATATAACTGCATCAGTAAATGTTACTGCAAGCTGCTTCAGATGGCCCTGTGGGGTGACTTTCAGGAGTCAGAGTCTCAACACCCACTGCTCCAGGTGTCACGGGGACTTATAGCACGGGATTCAAACCCTGAATCTCTGCCCTCAATAACTTTACTGTTTACAAAGGAGATGAGTCAGATTAAACAGCACAAGAACAAGTCGGCTCCATCTGCACATCTATACAGCCCACTTCTATGCTCACAAAAGGACACGCAAAAGCATGAATAGGGCCTCCGACTGCGTTCATCAGCAGAGGTCAATATCCTCCCAACTAGTCTTCCTGTGTTCACTCTGGACCCACTCCAGTCCATGCTGTCCCCTGCACTGACCGGAATAGGCTTTCAAATTGCAAATCTGGTCATGTCCTAGGGCCCCCACTCCACCACCCTGCACTTTAGGCTTTCCATTTTCCCCCACTGTGTTTGGCTGAGCCACAGGCCCTGCAGGGCTGGCCTCTGCCCTGCCCCCACACTTTGTGCTCCAGCCACACTGGCCATGCTGTACCCTTCCTCATCACACAGTCCTTGCACACAGCGTGTTGGCTGGGACTCATGATTTAACCCCATCTCCACCTTCATGTCAAAGATAAAGAGGGGGCAAGCTGCAAGGGACTTGGTGTGAACTTCTGCCACCAGGAAGGCTTCCCAGGGGAGGGGACATTGCTACCTTACAGGAGGAAAAAGACAAGGTCAGGGAAGGTAAAACACAGAAGCCATGCTTGGGATGGAGGAGAGGACTTCTCAACCTGCAATGTCATGGCCAAAAGACCTTGAAAACAAAGTGCATTCAAGATCTTATGAGCAACTTAGAAGATATTTTCTAAAGGTTATGGGAGCCTGAAAGACTATATGGAGTGGTAAGGCTCATCCAGACTATCAAATCTCTGTCCTTAACCCTGAGATTCCCTGAGCTTAAGACTTATGTCACCAAGTGTATATCTGGATCTCTCCTCTTGATACTGGCCCTCTCCATACAATTGATCTTTAAAACTAAACTCACACCTTCTCTCTTAAGTGCTCTCTTCTGTCTTTTATATCTGTCAGCTAGAGGGCTATCTAGAACCATCTCTGACCCTCCCCTTGCCCTCTTCTCTTTGTCAGTTACCGATTCTATTTATTTAATTTATTTATTTGACAGAAACACAGCGAAAGAGGGAACACAAGCAGGGGGAGTGAGAGAGGGAGAAGCAGGCTTCTCTCCGCGTCCGCCCCCCTCACGCAGCAGGGAGCCCAATGTGAGGTGGGGCTTGATCCCAGGACTCTGGGATCATGACCCAAGCGGAAGGCAGAAGCTTAACAACCGAGCCACCCAGGTGCTCCATTTACCGATTCTATTGTCCCTTCCTTGTTCAACCCTGCTCTCCCCCAACACTAGCAACATTCTTTCAGGGTTTTTTTTATTTTTCCTGCACTGATGCAAAGAGCTTCTACTGGTCTCCCAGCCCAAAGCATCCCTACCTTACTTACCTCTGCCCTGCACAGCTCTGAGCATTGTCATCCCCCCCGCCACCACCACCACCAGTCTTCTCCACTGGATTTCCTCCAGCTGGCAAACAAAACTCGGACTTCTTGGTTTGACTTTCAAAGCTCCTCTTCAGTCTCAGGTGGCTTGCCTTCCACCTCTGCTGCCCCTTTGCTCCATTCTATGGGAGGTATTTGCCCTGTCCTTGAAAACCCAGTGGAACTTTCCAACTGTGACTGCCTCTTCTGATTTCCTCTCCCGAACCAGTCCCAATCTTAAACCATTCTTTAGCACCTCAGGTGCTTGTCTTTTTTCTTTATTTTTTTATTTTTTTTAAAGATTTTATTTATTTGACAGAGAGAAACACAGCCAGAGAAGGAACACAAGCAGGGGGAGTGAGAGAGGGAGAAGCAGGCTTCCGGCCAAGCAGGGAGCCAGATGTGGGACTCGATCCTAGGTCTCTGGGATCATGACCTGAGCCGAAGGCAGTCGCTTAACCAACTGAGCCACCCAGGCGCCCCTTTTTTCTTTATTTTTTAACTGAAGTACACTTGACAAGCCTTCTTAGTTTCAGATGGACAACATGGTGATTTGACAATTGAGTATAGTCACCATTGGTCACCGTATAACATTATTAATGGCATTGTTTTTTTTAAGATTTTATTTATTGATTTGACAGAGAGAAGATCACAAGTAGGCAGAGAGGCAGGCAGAGAGGTGGGGGGGGGAGTGGACTCCCTGCCGAGCAGAGAGCCCAATGCGGGCCTCGATCCCAGGACCCTGAGATCATGACCTGAGCCGAAGGCAGAGGTTTCAACCCACTGAGCCACCCAGGCGCCCATTAACGGCATTATTGACTATATTCCCTGTGCTGTACTTTTCATCTCCATGGGTTATTTTATAACTCAAGTTTGTACTTCTTAAACCTCCTCACCTAGTTCACCCCTTCTCCTGCTTCCCTCCTCAGAGGCACATCTTCTGTGAAATCTCTACTCCCCTGGCCACAAGAGATGTCCTTCAGAACTCCCACAGTGCTGTGACACTTTAATAATTATACTACATTCTACCATGATGATGATGATGACGATTTCTTTGTATCATAGTATCAATAACATCTATTAATTGTTGAGTATGGACTAGCCAGTTATCTTGGGCACATTGTGTAACTTCTCCATGCCTCTTTTTCCTCTGTAAAATGGTCGGAATAATGGCACCTGGCTCAGAGAGGGTTGCGAGGATTTGTTACAGTCATACCTGACACAAAGTACTTGATTAGTGAATGCTAGCTATTGTCATTACTGTGAGTATAGAGCCTTCCTTTATATTGTCCCCAATAACCCTCAGACCCCATGAACTGGCTTATTATTATTATGCTCTTTTGTTTTGTTTTTTTTTTAAAGAGTTTCTTCTTAAGTAATCTCTACACCTAACATGGGGCTTGAATTCACAAGCTCGAGATCAAGAGTCACACGCTTTACCGACTGAGCCAACCAGGTGCACCCTTCAAAAAAAAAAAAAAGAAAATGGGCGCCTGGGTGACTCAGTGGGTTAAAGCCTCTGCTTTCAGCTCAGGTCATGATCTCGGGGTCCTGGGATCGAGGCCCGCATTGGGCTCTCTGCTGGGCAGGGAGCCTGCTTCCTCCTCTCTCTCTACCTACTTGTGATTTCTCTCTCTCTGTCAAATAAATAAAATCTTTAACAAAATAGAAAATATTTTATTTACTTTGAGGGAGTGCACATGTGCATGCACGCAGCGGGGTGAGGGGCAGAAGGAGAGAGACCATCTGAAGCAGACTCCATGTCTAGCTTGGAGCCCCACTCAGGGCTCAATCCCATGACCCTGAAATCACGACCTTAGCTGAAATCAAGAGTCAGACACTTAACTGACTGAGCCACCCAGGCGCTCTCAGGTACCCCCCTTTTTAAAATTGTGATAACATATATATAACATAAAATTTATGATTTTAACTTTTTTGTTTTTTTTTAATTGCATGTTTCACGGATTTGCTTGTCATCCTTGCTCAGGGGGCATGCTAATCATCTTTGTCTTGGTCCACTTTTAGTGTATGTGCTGCCAAAACGAGCACTGATCGTAACCATTTTTAAGTATACGCATAGTTCAGTAGTGTTAAGTACATCTGCATCGTTATGCAGCCAGTCTCCTAGGACATTTTCATCTTGCAAAACTGCACCTCTACCTATTAAGCAATTCCCCCTTCCCTCCTCCCGGAGCCCTAGGCAAGTACCACTCTGCTTTCTGTCTCTACGAATTGTATTATTACACTCTTTTTCTAAAGATTTTATTTATTTGAGATAGAGCACGAGCAAGGGGAGGAGTAGGGGGGCAGAAATGCAGACTCCCCAATGAGTGGGACGCCTGACGCAGGACCTGATCCCAGGACCTTGAGATCATAACCTGAGCCAAAGTCAGATGCTTAACTGACTGAGCCACCCAGGCGCCCTGTATTGTCGTACTCTTTTCACAGACAGGATAACCAAAGTTCAGAGGGTAATTTGCTTCTAGGGGACAGAATTTGGACTTGAACCCAGGCCCCTGTTCATGCTTTTAAGCCACTTCGAAATATGGCTTCATCTGACAGGGCATCTGTGATGTGTTTTACTTCCCTCATAACAGTGATGGCTCCTGTGTGCCCAGGCCCTCCTCTGTGCCCACGTTTTGCTGCCATTCTCACATTTAACCCTCACAGTAGCCCTGCGGTCATTGTGAGGGGCCATGGCCTGTCTCCCTGCAGTGTCTGATACAGAAGCGAGACAGGGAAAGCATGTTCAGTGAATGGGGGCCTATCCGATACCTGTACGCAGGCTAACTCATGCTAAATAAGTTTATTGTACATTTTTAATGCAGTTGTTTACATTTTTTGGAAAATGTTGATTCTCTCAGGAGAAAACCAGCTGAAATTCAGGAGCTGGTAAAGAACTCCCCAATGCTCTCCACTCCCCCTCCTCCTGCAGAGTCAATCTGCTCTTCTCACTGCAGACCAGCCCCCAGGCCAGCCCCCAAAGGCTGAGGCAAGCAAGCAAGGGGACATAAGAGACTGTTCCTGCTCAGCTTCCTCCCCCTGCCAGTCCACCCCCACGCTCTTCCTCTGGCCATGCACAATCCTGGCCATCCTGGAACAAGTTCTGTCCTTTCACGCCTTCCTGACTTCGCACACGCTGTTCTGAAGACTGGAATGCTTTCCCTCCCCTTGTTCTCCACCTCCGAGACTCCTACAGTCTTTGCGAGCCAGCTCAGATGTCACCTCCTCTGGGAAGCCTCCTCCCCTCCCCTCTGCTGTCAGTCTGCCCCCTCCTCTGCACAGACTTGCTCATCGCATACTACTGTACTTGGACTGCAATAACCAAGCGGGAGTTGGTGTGTCCCCCATGTCCCCAACTCCTCGTGCCTGACGGAGCAGAGGTCAGGAGTCTGCGGCACTTCGATTTTTTTTGATGCTCCTAGTATTGTTGAAAATGAAGAGATGGCAAAACAAATAAATACCAGGTTCACAAATAAATACCAAGGCATATTTTTCCATGTTTAATACATTAATGGCTTCTAATACAAAAAAAATTACACCATAATTGTGCTGCTCACAAGATGATTATAGGATTTATTAAAATATAATAATGTAGGGGCGCCTGGGTGGCTCAGTTGGTTAAGTGACTGTCTTTGGCTCAGGTCATGATCCTGGAGACCTGGGATCAGGCCCCGCATCAGGATTCCTGACTGGCGGGAAGCCTGCTTCCCCCGTCTCACTCCCCCTGCTTGTGTTCCCTCTCTAGCTCTGTTTCTCTCTGTCAAATAAATAAATAAATAAAATCTTTTTTAAAAGGTTAAAAATATATAATAATGTAGAGTGCTCCACAGGCAAAGCAGCCTTTGTTAATAAGAAACAAGCTTAAGGACACAGAATGAGGGTATTTGATCAAATTGGTCAGTGAATCTGACACAGTGTATAACCCCATTCAGAGATAATGTCAAAAGCCTAACTTGGAGACCCTAGCCCAGGGATTCTTATGGCCCATTTCCATGATGAGGGGCTCTGCTGCCCCCTCTGTACCCAGTAGGTGCTCAGTTAATGATGGGAACACATGCAGCTTTTCAGGTTAATTATTGAAAATTCACATACATTCTTAAGAAACAATGAACTCTCAAACAATGCTGCAGGAAGCCACCCCCCCCTTCTCCAGTGACCCCCAACCCTTACAATCCTGCTGAATGCTTCAGCAGGAAGCCCCTCACCCACTGTCTTTCCTCCCCTTCTTCCCCAAGGGCACGAAAGACAGTTGGGACTTCCCTTTGCTCTTAGCCTCTCTTTTCCTCCACCCTCTTGACGGTCCTGGTGAAGAGAGAGAAAAGCACTTAACTCACAGAAGGAAGCCAGCAGCCAAGCTGGGCTTGGAGGGAGAGTCCTCAGTCCTGCTCCGAGGCAGGCCTGAGGAATAAAATATCGAGAGGACAAAGAAGGACTTAAAGCACGGGAGCAAGGAGGAGAAAGACGTAAAGAAGTTTGCAAAGCAATCTGTGAGAGAAGGGATAAAAGGGAGCCCTACTGGGCTGCGAGGCTCAGGTGTTCAACTCACCTTAGGCCCAATTAGAAATGGGTAATTATTTGACCAAAGTCTGAACTGACCCCCCTCCTCTTTGCCCCTGAACTTTCCCTGAGCACAAGGCCTCAACTTTCTGGGTTCTGGCAGCCTCGAATACCTCTGGTCCACTGGGCTCAATCTACCAATTTGCTAGAATCCGCCAAACTGGTCCAACTTCCAATTCCCTCTGGATTTCCAGCAGAAACACTATGTGAGGTGAAGGTCACCAGCAGATTCTCACAGCTCTTGGGCCACTCTGACGTCCCAGATTTTTCTGAGCCAGTGAAAATATCCACAGGCCTTTCTGGAAGTCTCCCCTACCACCAGAGACAGGATTAATAATAATAGCAGCTATTGTGTGAGTGTTCATTCTGTGTAGAGTGCTTTATGTCACCTCACTTGGTGCTCACCACCTGAGTATGACTGCCCTGTTTTACAGAAAGGGAAATGGGCCTGGAGAGATTGAATGACTTTCTAAAGGACAGACAATCTGGATTCCAACTCAGGTCTGTCTGACCTCAATACCCCACACTCTTCCCACTATGGATACTGTCTCTCGGGAACTCTACATTTCTTTTTTTTCTCTTTTCTTTCTTTTCTTTTCTTTCTTTCTATCTTTTTGTGTGTGTGTGTGTGGTACCCAAATAAATTTCAGATGGGGTAGGATGGTACAATTCTGAGCTATCTAAAGAATTCCTAGCCTCACAGCTGGGGAGGAGAAGAGGAGTGGGAATGGGAGAGTCTGCCTCATGGCTGGGTAGGGTCCTAGCTCTTTTTAGACACTCGAGTAATTTAACCATAAATAACTGGGCACTGGGAACAGGACACTCACTAATAAAAGCATAGCCTGGAGTCATGTTGGGGGTTGGTGGGGAGAATTCAAGTTCCTCAGTGGGTGGATGTATCTGCAAAACAAAAGAAAAGCCCCTTTCCCAGCCCAGGCAGAGAAGTCTCCCGTAAAGTTAGAGACAACAGGCTTCTGGGCACGTAGCCAAGGTTCTGGGGATATTTATAACTTGAAGAGGGTGGGAGTCCCTAATAAGCTGCTATATTCTTTTTCCATCACTTCCCTCTCCAAGGCTACAGCGAGCTCAGAGCTCTTCCCCACGCAGAATGCCTGCTTTCCCTAGTGATCGGCTGCCATTGTCCAATTTTCTCATCCTGGCTGGGGAAAGGGAAGGCTGCAAGTCCTTCCGTTCGGAAGAACTCCAGTTGAATGCAGCTTAGCTGCTGCTGGTGTTTCTTGGCTAGCTGCTGTGGTCTCAGAGATCTGCCTATGAGTCTGTGGTTTCCCTGAGCTGCCTGAGAGTCTGTGAGTCTTTGGGATCCGCCTACGGATCTTTGGGCTCTGTCTGCAAGTCTGCGGATTTGAAAGCTGCCTGCGGGGCTGAGATATCCGGGATCTGCCGGTGATCAACAGAATCCTTCCAAACACCCAAAGTCTCAGAGAACTCTGCCTGCGGATTTGAAATCTGTTTGAGGCCTCTCAGATATTGGAGCTGGCGATCTAGTGGACCTTTGCGGGTCAGGAGGTAAGTCTGTTCTTTCCCCAGCTGGGTTTATCGGCTTCCCACCTTCAGCGGGTAAGGAACTACCAGCATCCCGAGGGTCCGCCCCGCTCAGGCCCTCAGAAGCCCAACAGCCCATCAGAAATCCCTTTAGGAGACAAGCCTTCAGGGATGATAAGGACGACTCTTCTCAGCCCTTGAAGCTTGACTCGCTCCTCCTTACGCGCCCTATCCCTCATCCCTGCTTCTGTATTTCCTCAGTGTTTTCGTTTCCCCTCCGCGGGGGCGCAACTCAACCCGCCCCTCAAGGGGCGCCCTCTTGAGAAGGACAAAATTGGATGCACCTATAGGGTTAATAGCGGTGGGGCTGCGACACCGCCTGGCGGAGCCGCCGACCGCACTAGCCAGCGCACCCGCGGCGCGGGGTCTCCTGGGAGTTGTAGTCTGAGTGGCCGGGTGAGAGTGCCGCGGGCACTGCTGGGAGACGTAGTGCGTGGGCGGAGCTCAAAGTTACACCGCGGCCGCTGAGTCTCCCCTGGGGAGTGGGCGGCTGCCGCTTTCCTCTCAGGCTCCGACTGTCAAATGAGGGCTAATCCCAGAAGAACCGAACACAGGCCAGCGCCTAAATCAGGCCGGACATCGAAGTTAAGGCCCGACTCAAGATAAGCTTATAAGGTCGTGAGGAGATGCAGGGCAACCTCTCTGGCTTAATTGGGCTGTGGTCCCCAAGTGAAGAAAGCGGAAGATACTACGCCTTGGCTAGGAGGACGTGCTTCTTTCTTCACCCTTTTGTTCTTTTCCCTCCTTGGTTTTTGGCCTCTGACTGGCCTTTGTACGCCAGACTGGAACTCCAACTCCCGGCAGGCCGTGGGGGCAGGCGCAGGCGTGATAGAGGGGCCCAGCCACGCTACGAGAGGCGGGCCTAGTGTTGGGCATCTAATTGGCAGAGCGTTTTGCGAGCTTCGCTCGCTGATTGGTTGAGCTAGCTGCCGGAAAAGGCCCAGCCTCGAGCTGGGAGAGCGGAGGCGTTCTGTGGGCTGGGCTGAGAGCCTCCTCCCGGAGACAGCATCGACCTGACCCCCCGGCCCGGGAGGGCCCGAGCCAGGGGGCTGTCTTAGTAAATTCCTGCAGTGTCTCCACCCTACGGTGGCGGAGACACTGAGGGCGGGTCGCGCTCGAGGGTCAGGGAGGAAAGTGGCCCGGCCCGAGTCCAGGGCCCTCCCCACCCGTCTGGCGGCCAGAACTCCAGCCCTGGGGAGTGGGCAGGGCTTGTTTTCTGTGCCTCACGCCCTGCTTTTCGCCTTCTTTAGCGCTGTCTGCTAAGCTGCTTTTCCTGCTCTCTCTTCTGGGAGGCGAATCCTTGAGTCCGAGATGGCAGCCACCCTGCTCATGGCTGGGTCCCAGGTAAGCCGGGGGTGGCTTCTCGGACCCTGCCTCTGCTTACCCACCTTGTCCCGGCGTTTCGTTGCTCTGCAAATCCCTGTTGGCAGTT
>PITA01030554.1:0-16345 GCA_004023965.1 Spilogale gracilis | reverse complement strand
TAGACACTTCGTTTTGGAAGCTTTTTAAGTATTTTAGAGAGAAAGAAAGAGCATGAGAGGCAGAGGAAGGAGGAGAGAGAACCTGAAGCAGACTCCACGCTGAGCATAGAGCCTTACATGGGGCTCCATCTCATGATGATGATGTGAATTAGGACCTGAGCCAAAGCCCAAGAGTCTGATGTTTAACTATGCCACCCAGGCACCCATGGAAGCTTTTTCAATTACAGTTTGTAATTTCCAATTATAAATTCAGTTTCCTAATTATAGGACTATTCAGATTATCTAGTTCTTATCAGGTGAATTTTGGTAGCTTATGGTTTTTGAGAAATTGGCCCATTTCATTTAAATTTATGTGCAAAGATAATTTCTATCTTCCAGCTCACTAATTCTCCCGGAAGCTTCTGTTCTTTTGCTTACTGCCATTTCTTGTTCCCTCTATTCTTGTTTCTTTTGAGAATAGCAACCATGAACATTTTATAGTATCTTATGATTCAAGAATCTAAAGTCTTTAAGAATCAGTTTGTTATTCCTGTCCGTTCTCACCTACGATAACTTTTCTGGTGTGCTTTAAAAAAATAATTGTATCTTTGCAGCGAAAAAAAATGTAGACCAGGAGGGGAGATTAAAAAAAAATCCCTTCCTCTAAAAAGTAATTTCATTTACTTC
The DNA here is from genome assembly GCA_004023965.1 of Spilogale gracilis. Taxonomy (NCBI): domain Eukaryota; kingdom Metazoa; phylum Chordata; class Mammalia; order Carnivora; family Mephitidae; genus Spilogale; species Spilogale gracilis. The sequence goes on along the minus strand of PITA01030554.1, from coordinate 15,679 downwards.
TATCATACTTCTGGAGGCATCATTAGTACAGGATCATCTTAAGCCAAGTTCAAGGCTTGAATTTTTCTGAGCTCCCAGGGTGCAAATCCCTGGAGGGGAGGATCTGATTTCTGGTCACTTCTTTTACTCTGAAAACAATAGCCCTTTCACATGGTAACTTTTTGTGGGAAACATCTAACAGTCTATTCATTGTATGTGGGCTCTAAGTTTTGATTCTGTCCCATGCAACATAGGGTAAGGTCTGATTGGCTAGAATCGAATATGGTTACATTAGATCAAAGGTAGTTTCCAGGCATCTATGCTCCACTTCTCCCTAATTCTTATCTTCGCATTTGGCCTGATAACATTTCTACTCAATTGTCAGTTCCTGAATGCTTTCAACAATTTTTTTTGTTTTTTTTTAGTTTTGGTTTCTTGCAGCAGGATTCACACACACACAAAATAATTTAGTCCATCATTAACAGAAACCAGAAGTCTGTTTCTTTTGAGCTTCCAGCACTTCCAAAACCTCACTAGTTTATCACCTTAGGCATTTCTAAATGCTAGCCTCTCTGCCTAGAAATACTGATTTCTTTCCTCAACCCCACTGACCTCTTTCAGCTAACTATCCATTCTTTTCTGACTCCCGAGGCTTTGTTAAATCCTATTTCTCTATGCTTCCACAATCCCCAGTGCTTCTCCTACCTAGCACTATCGGTAGCTGCTAGTTATATTGGTCTGCAAGGGCCAGACCTTGTACATCTCTCAACTACTTAGGAGGCAATATATCGCAGTGGGTCACAGTGTAGTACCTGGAACCAGAGTAGGTTTGATCCGGTGTGACCTTAACTTCTTTGTGCCTTTGGTTATTGCATCTGCAAAACAGAATAATACAAGCCTGCATTAATGCTCATGAAAAATGGTTAGAATTGTGCCCGTACCAGTAAGTGCTCCAAAGTATTGGCCAACTTTATTATCAAAGTCTCACCTCATGGCACTTGTTAGGCACGTGATTATTGAATGTTTATGTATTGTTATGAATCAACATGAGGATTTCCAAGCAGCTCTGACTTAGTGAGGTGAATTGTCTGAGCCACTCTCTACCCCTAAAAGGCCTGTCTGCTGATTTCTTTAAACCCACTGTAAATCAAGAAGCCTAATGTACCAGCTGTCTTTTCCCTCAAATCTGTCCACTAAGCACCACCAGGGAGCTGGGAGAGAATAGTCTAGAGTAAAGACCACTGAACCATCCTAGCTCTATCCCAGCCTTGCTGTGGGGCTTCAGGGAAATACCTTCATTTTACAGAACTCCTTCTGCATACCCCACTCTAGTCCCGCTGTCCCCCAAACTGCTCAGTAATAATGCCCTCTTCTACTACTGGTTTAAAACTAACGTGTTCTCTAAGGAACGCCGCAAACGCCAACTCTTGCACAAGGTATACTTCCAGATGACTGCTCCGTTTCTCACAGTTGTAATTCATCTGTTAGCACAGTAAACTTATACAATCATTTGTTGGAATAACCCACTTGAACTTTAGAGTAAATGTGAACCAATCAACTGTCTTTTTCAATTGTTTCCCACTCTATAAATGGAAACCTTACCCGAACAGACCAGACAAAGCTTTAAATTCCAAAGCTTTAATTTAAATCAAGCAGGCTTTTCACGTGCATAAATGCACATACCCAGGAATGTTGTGGGTTCAGAATACCGATCACACAAGCAGGCACTGCTCGTTGATGTGTGTGAGCACACTTGGGCTTTCATTAACATGCCTTAGCCTTGCTCCTCACATCCACGACTAATTTCCAAAGGGAAGGATGTTAAAAAAATATAACTCATTGTGCACTGTATCAAATTATAATCAACTCCAAGTATGTATTTCAGTTCTAAGCCTTTTAAAACCAAGCTACATTGTATACTGGCACATGCCATACACTAATACAAAAATGATTAAAAATAAAAATAAACCTCCTCATTATCTGGATTGCTCTTTTACTTATCATCAGAACACAATAAAAGTATTTGAAAGCTACATCACCAGTTGCTCTTAACAGGTGTCTTTTGTCTATGTCCAAATGAGGGAACTAGGTGACGAGGAAGAGGTTTGATGGGGAAAACCTGAAGATTCTGTCCTATACTTTAGCAGAACTGAAGACCACCACAGAGGTTTTGGGAGAAGGGCTCAGAAATAAAGGGCTGCTTTGTAGATAGTTTGGTTTTGACAGCAGTTGTTCTGCGGCTAGTGGGGAGAACAGGTAGAGATAAAGAAGCTGCAAATGGCTAGGAGGAACATGAGTTATCAAGCAGAGAATTCAAGAAGAAAGCTTTAGGATCACGTCAACTTCAAATGAGAAGTCCACTAGTGATAACTGACTTTGGAGATGGGTAGTGTCTTTTCTTTGACCCTCTTTTTTTCCCCCAAGACTTTATTTATGGGGTGTCTGAGTGGCTCAGTCAGTTGGGCATCTGCCTTTGGCTCGGGCCATGATCCCAGGGCCCTGGGATAGAGCCCCACATTTGGATCCCTGCTTGGGGGGCGGCGGGGAGCCTCTCCCTCTGCCCCTCCCCCTGCTTGCGCTCTCTCTCAAAATCTTAAAAAAAAAAAAAAAGACGTATTATTTACTTATGAGCGAGAGTGCAAGTACGTGCACAAGCAGGGAGAGGGGTAAAGGAAGAGGGACAAGCAGATTCTGCGCTGAGCGAGGAGCCTGACACGGGGCTCCATCCTAGGACCCTGAAATCATGACCTGAACCAGACACTTAACTGACTGAGCGGCCCAGGTGCCCTACCCTCTTCTTAAAACAAAAAACAACAAAGAAAAAACAAAAACCATGGAGTGTGTTAGGGAGGGGCACCTTTCTTTTAATGCAAGAAGCTATTCCTCCACGAAAGCAAGTTTCCTCAACAATTGGGACCTCTGAAGAATGTAGGCCAAATGGTCACGAGCCTGCTGCCCAGCAGGACGGTGATTGCAGCAAAGCCGGAGGCTACCTGGAAGCAGCAGGAGCACAAACTGAACAGAAGGCCTGGGAGGCAAAATTAGCAGCTAATCCCAGCAAGAGAAAGCCATGCGTCTGGATCCATCAAAGCAAAACCTACCTTTTAGACATGCACATATGCAATAGGGGGTCTATGGCAGATAGGGAAATAGTCGCAGTGTCCAGTGTGGAGCACACCGGAGGCGGGGCTAACTCCCCTCTGGTTGTTAGAATTTCCCTAGGTCTAACTGACTTCATTAAGTATTCACTCTTTAAGGGGATCTTTTCCTTTCTTTAGCATAAACATTAGTCAGCACTAGGTCCTGAGTCCACATGGGCAGGTGGGAACTACCGGGAAACACAACCTCACAGCATCACCGCCGCCGACCCCCTGCAGCCCACAGGCAACAGAGCAGGGACAGGGATCCACTGGTACAAGACCTGCTATGCAGAACCTGCCCCAATGGACTATTCTGGAAAGGAAAACCCCTTTGCTGCCAATTCAGAAAACACTGCAGCTTTCACAGGACCAGGATTCACTCGCTGATGTGTGAGGGTCTGGCTTCCAGAGCTGCTACTGGGCCCAAGTTCAATATTTCCTGGTCTCACTGCAGCACACCCTCTGTAACTACCTATGTTTACCTCAAAAATACTGATACAAAGATTCCTCTAGCTGCAAATAGATCTATAAACACAAGGTCCTCTCTGCTAAGAAAGGATAACCCTTTGAAATATTTACAAATTTTATTTTTTTTTTACCCAAAAATACATATAAATGAAAACCTGCTATTCAAATGCAGGGAGGCCTTCGCCTATAATGTAGTATTACATTTACATCACAAAACATTCTCATATGAAAATCAGTATGCAGCTCTTTCACTCATACTTTTATGTATACACACCACACACACACACACACACACACACACACACACACACACACACACACACAAAGTATATGTAAGTAGCTACAACTCTGCTCCTTACACATATTCCTCTGTGGAAAATTAGGAAACAGGGCAACTCCCTTGCTTTCCGGTCTTGGGAAAGTAAATACAACCTCTCTGAACATTTTTTAAAAAGATGAAACGTGTCAACTACACAACCTCCTTTACACATATACATACTTTGTTAGAATAAAATAAAGCAAGGACCGTGCTACATGAATGACACTGCTTTGCAAAGAAGGAAAGAGATAACATTTGAATAAAAATGCAAAGGTGAACATATATGATGATCAAAATAGTATGTACATGCTCTATGGAGAAATCAGAATTCTCTCACAGGAAACCGATCCATGACCCACTTCAGGCTCTTGTGACGTTAAATCAGCACCCACTGGCGGTAGCTAGGATCTTCCTGCACAGTCGTATGCTTCAGCACTTTCCATAAAGCATCTGTTCAAGTCCAACAGTTAATAATGAGGTCATGTGGTAAATTCCCACCCCCCAAAAATGAAGTGCAAAATCAACTTCTGTGACTCAAGAGCTCAAGGTCAAAGCTTTGGTATATAATGGAGGCTGTTTTGGTGACAACCAAAGCTTAATAAGATTCTTTGTTCAGGGATTTGCCCCCAAAACAAAAACCTAGTCCACAAAGCTTAACGACTATATAAATAAAGTAACTGTACAAAGAGAACAAGCCACAATTCCTCTTGAACCAAGGGTTTGTAGTTTCCTAGGCAGCAGTTCTGAAAGCACCACCTAAAGCCACGATGCTTCTACTGAAACACAATGTGTTGATGAGACTGTTCTGAAAACAAATGCCCACAGGCAAGGGGCTGATGTGCCACAGAAAAAAGTTCAACCAAAGAGAAGTCAGTTTTCTTATTCTACAACATAAGGTGGTCAGCAACAGAGGAAAGACTTAAGGCAATAAGAGGCATTAACAGAGAACACCATGGTGCTCTCTGACTCAATCCCAAAACCTTTAAAGAAAGAAAAGGTCTCTTGAGAGTTTGGGCTGTTTCCTAGTTTGCTAGCTGTCAGATACTTCCTCCTCCTCTTCATCGTCCTCATCTTCTTTCCTGTCTACTTCAGAGGTGTCAGAGGACTCGTGAAGCAGGACATACTCTCTGCTGCTGAACCCAAACTTAAGTACATCCTTTTCCTTCAGTTCATAGTATCTCTGTGGCTCAATGCGCTTGTTGTTCAAGAATGTTCCATTGCCTGAGCCAAGGTCAATGATGTAGGGCCTCACCCTTCGGCCAACTGTCCCATCAGCACGGGTATATTCCACAAGCCTAGCAGAGACAAAAGAGAGAAACTTGTAAGCAAAATTCCACCTCAGAGCATCTGGTGTTCTGCTCACGCAGCCTACATGATGTAAATTACCTGGCTTAAACACAATTCAAGTCCAAATTCCAGGAAATCAAGGTATGGCTTGGATCTGGAAACTGGAGCATTAAATATACTTAGTAGAAAAGGCAGGAACTGGTTGCTGACAGAGTAGGGGAGGGAAATTCATGGTAGATCAAAAGCTTAAAATCAGAATCCAAGACCTCTTGCCATGATTAAAATACATTTCTGTGTTGTTTATAATCAAGATAATGCTTCTTTCACCTATATTTCAACATATTTTAGCTCCAATCCCAATGGGAATAAAGCAGTGGATTTTGACATCAGAGTCAAGGAAGCTGACTTTGAACCAGATAATTTACTAGGCTCTACTGAGCTTCAATCTTCTCACCCGTCGAATGGGTATATTAACTGACCTATCCTCCTCACAGGTGTGTTCTGATGATCAAACAGTTAACAGATGTCCTACACAAACGGTTAAATACAGATTAGCAGACACACGTGCCTGCCACACTTCCATTAAACCCCCCAGATAACCCTTTGAGGTAGGGAGAATCTGAGGCACAAGAAAGTAGCTTGCCCCAGGTCAAACCCCTGGGAGCGGCAGGATTCAAAATCTAGATCTCTGGCAAATGTGATGCTTTTAGACACGTGTAAGTGATCATTCAAAGGGTGGTTAAATTCATAATCCTAAAACGAAGATTAGATCTGCAGAATATGGGATTCTTCTGCATACAGATGTACACAAATATTAGTAATCCTGAGACTCGGTTTCTGCCCACACTTCTGGTTCTTCCTGAAAGCATACACTCACCGATACTGAAAGACTGCATGCTGTTTTGAGCAGGAGGGATGATCAATTGGAATGTCCGCTATGCGGCGATGCCGGCCCAGGAGGTAGGCACTCTGTCGATGGATGTACATGACAGGAAGCACCTCGTCATTTTTAAAAGGGTAGAGGCGCCATCGTTTTTTGGGGATACGTGCTTCTGGGGGCTCACTATATTTAATGACGACACCCCGGAAGGTGTTGGTGTCCTCAAGAAGTGCCCCAGAGAGTTCAAAGCTTGGCTTTTCTTTAGTGGGTGCCTCTTTGTCTTTATTGTTGCCACCAGGTCGGGGAACCAACTCCTGAGACTCATTACCCCCAGCACTAACTTCGTTCTTCTGGCGATTCTCCCGTCTTCGGGCATTGTAAAACTCCCGCTCTGCGTCCTGAGCCTGTAGATTCTGAATGTCTCGGTCCCGTCCCTGAGCCTGCCCACTCCCGGGCCTCTCATTAGAGCTTCTCCTCTGGTGGGAATGGCCCCTGTGTCTGTCGCGGTCACTGTTTCTAGCTCGCCTGTGTTCTTGGCTCGATGATTCCCGGTGCTGCCGTTCCTCCCGTCCTCTCCGGGGATGATCCTCACGTTCCTAAAATTCAAACAGATCCAGTAAATGAAAGGCAGTCCACACTCTGTAAACGAGATGCATTCAAAAAGCCATTTGTGATTCGGATATTCACTTTCAGAGCAAAATGTCCCACAGAAATAAGGTTAGCAGCGGTGGTTGTATTGCCTTGCGAGGCTACGCAGACTGTTTTCAGTCACCCGACTCTAGCTCTAACACTGCAAGTCCAGGTTCAGAGCCCTAGAAACTAACAGAGCTACAGGCACACTCACACTCACAGGGAAGCATACATAAAACAGAGCTCACGGAGTTAAGCAGTCAAGTACAAGATAAACATGTAAAGAAAAAAGCTAGTTTTCTCATGTCAAAAATGAAAATGTAGTAATTTTAAAAGATTTCATTTCAACAGTAACAAAAATTGTTCAATACCAAGGAAGACACTTAAGAAGTATGTAACATATAAGAAGAAACTTGTAAAAATGTAGTGGTATTTTTTAAAGATCTGAAAAAAATAAACATATGGTTTCTTGAAAACACGGAGTATTGAAATCAGCCTTGTAGGAACTGCAACACATAACATTAATATATCAATAAGAAAATAAATCAGTAAGACAATTCAACAGAAAAAAATGGGCAAAGGATATTAACAATTTTCCTAATAAGTATCTAATGAACACATAAATATAATAAACTTGTCCTTATTAATAACCAAAATGTCAGAGATCAAGAGGGAGCCCTGCACGCTATGAGCAAGGCTCCCCACCCGGAAAGGATAAAGAGGAAATCCCAAGCACCGAGATCTCACCACCTCCCCTGTTCCCAAGGCCTTCTCCCTGCTACACACAGGGGTCAAGTGCAGCCCTGCTTGCTCTGAGCAGGACAGTTTTTCTAGAATTCCTAGCCTCCAAAGACAGGCATCAAGAAGGAGCCTCAGACGCCCATCCCGCCTGCCTTAAGGTACTCACAAGCTTACCACCACCACCTACCACAACTAATCTCATTATGCCCTTTATCCCTGATTAAATGAGTCACTAAAAGAAGCCACAGACTCTAGGTCATCACCCCCACCTCCCTTCTTTCCTAATCCCTATAAGGCTCCGTACATCCACTATCCCAATGACCAATTAATTCTCAGGATTCATTTTAAAGAGGCATAGATCGTGCGCCTAGGTGGCTCAGTCGGTCAGGCATGATCTCAGGGTGGTAAGACACCACATTGGGCTCCATGCTCTGTGGGAAATCTGCTAGAGATTCTCTCTCCCTCTGCCCCCACCCCACCCCATCACACATGTGATATAAAGATGGGTAGATCAGGCAAAATTAGTAAAAACTATGGAAAAAAACTATGGAAAAAGGATATGACAAATTATATAACCAAGTAACACAAAATAACTAAGATTTTAATTATCGGTAAGTAGGATAATATATATAATATGGTTCCTTTTAAAAAAAATTTTTTTAAGATTTTATTTGAGAAAGAGAGAGAGGGAGAAAGCACAAGCAGAAGGGAGGGGCAGACGGAGAAGCATGCTCCCCCCACTGAAAGAGCACCTAATGTGGGGTTTGATCCCAGGACCCTGGGATAGTGACCCAAGCTGAAGGCAGATGCTTAACCGACAGCCACCCAGGAACCCCATGGTTCCTTCTTTCAATTAAAAATTTTGCATGGAAAACATAGAGATGCATACTAAAACATAAAGGAAAAAAGGAGAACACAAGTATAACAGAGTCTTGAATTATAAATATGAAGCTATTAAAACGGTTGCCTCTGGGGATTTAGGTGATTTTTTTTTTTTTCAGGGAGGAGGGAGACTGCAATTTTGGGGATAATGGGAGAAGTAACCATATACTACATATTCCATACCCTCACCTTTTATTTCATGTACTTTTGTGTTGTTACAATGAGCACACAATCAATAAATTTACTTTCTATTTTTTTTAAAGATTTTATTTATTTGAGAGAGAGAGAGAGAGAGAGCGCGCGCGAGAGGGGAGAAGGTCAGAGGGAGAATCAGACTCCTTGTGGAGCAGGGAGCCCAATGCGGGACGGGATCCCAGGATTCTGGGATCATGACCTGAACTGAAGGCAGTGGCTTAATCAAATGAGCCACCCAGGTGCCCTAAATTTATTTTTTAAATGGTGGTTCCGGTGTGGAGAAAAGAATGCCTGCAAGCATAGATCATGCTTAAGTCAGAGGCTGTGTGCATTCCTCCTTAGGATTAACCCATATGAAAGTCACTTAATGTCAACTACCTGTCAAACCTTTTTGGTTGAGAGCCATTTCTAAGTTTCCAGCTGATTAACACACAGAAATTAGCTTTTAAAGAGATAATTTGAGGTCAGGAGGGAAGTTAACATAGATAAGCAAATGAAAATATATCAAAACAATAATAAACACAGAATGCGTGGGTGACTCAGTCAGTTAGATGTCTGTTTGCCTTGGGCTCAGGCTATGATCCCACCACATCTGGCTCTTTTCTTAGTGGAGAGCCTACTTCTCCCTCTGCCCGCTGCTCCCCTTGCTTGTGCTCGCTCTCTATTTCTCTCTCTGACAAATCTAAAAAAAAAAATGAAAGAAAGAAAGAAAAGAAAAGAAAAGAAAAACTCCATTCTAAAAGAGAAAGAAAGAAAGAAAGAAAGAAAGAAAGAAAGAAAGAAAGAAAGAAAGAAAGAAAGACTCCATTCTAAAAGTCCAAGGATTTATTATAAAATATTCATTTAAAAACCACAAGTAAAGAGCTACCAGTTGAGGGGTGCCTGGGTGGCTCAGTCATTAAGAGTCTGCCTTTGGCTCAGGTCATGATCCCACGGTCCCAGAATCAAGCCCTGCATCAGGGTCCCTGCTCGGCAGGCAGCCTGCTTCTCCCTCTCTCACTCCCCCTGCTTGTGTTCCCTCTCTAGCTGTGTTTCTCTCTGTCAAATAAATAAAATTTTTAATAAAAAAAGAGCTGCCAGTTGTACAGTGGAAAAAAACAAAAACGAAAAACCACCACAGGTGGTTGACAGGCCTCCCTCATCTGGGTAGTGTGGTTTTGGAAGCTGCATTCTGAGAGTTTAAGCAGTGCCTGATCAATTCACACTACATACCACTAAGGCTGTCTGGCTTTCTATCTCTAAGATACTAGAAAGCTGGCCCAAAGTCTCTTGAAGTAACTGGAAAATCCATTTTCTTACTGTCTATTTGCACACTGTAACACAGAGTTTCTTTTAAAAGACTGAATACTTGTCTCTCAAGATTGAAGGCAAAAGCAAGGGTGTCTGCTCTCACTACTCTCACTCAACACAGTGCTGGAAATCTTAGTAAAATAAGGCAAGATAAAGACCTACAATGCATAGAGATTGTAATGGAAAAAATAAAACTGTCCTTATGTGAAGATATGATTGTCTATGTAAAAAAAATCCCAAGAAATCTACAAAAAACCCTCCTGGACTAAATAAGTTGAGTTCAATGAGGTCACAGGATATAAGAAAAACACAGAAAAATAAAAAATCAATTATATGTTTACAGATTAGCAATAAACATATGGACCAAGATTTAAAATACCACTTATAATTACTCCCTCAAAGAAAAAACTTTATATAAATGTAATAGAATATACGTAGAACTTAAGTGCTAAAAACTACAAACACTGAAGAAAAAACTCAGAGATCTAAATATATGACTTATACAGTGCTCATGGATTGGAAGATTCGATATGCTAAAAAGCCAATTCTTGGAGTGCCTGTGCGGCTCAGTCAGTTAAGGGTGTCTGCCTTTGGCTCAGGCCATGATCCCAGAGTCCTGGGATCAAGCCCCGCATCAGGGTCCCTGCTCAGTGGCCAGCCTGCTTCTCCCTCTCACTCTGCCTGTTGCGCCCCCTATTTGTGCATGCATGCTCTCTTGCTCTGTCAAATAAATCTTTAAAAAAGGTCAATTCTCCCCAAAATACAGCTTCCTGCAATTTCTACCCAAATTCTAGCAATATTTTTTTTATATAGACAAGATTTTTCTAAAATTTATATGGAAAGACAAAGGACCTAGTATAGCTAAACAATTTTTAAGAAGAAAAGAAAAATCCATCTACCCAATTTCAAGACTTACTATATAGTGACAGCAATCAAGACTGTGTGGTACTGGCAGAATGACAGAGATCAATGGAACAAAATAGAGAAGCAGAAATAAACCCACACACATATGCCCAACTGATTGTGATAAAGAAGCAAAAGCAATTCAAAGAAAGACAGCCTTTTCAAAAAACGGTGCCACAGCAAGTGAACATTCAATGCAAAAAAAAAAAAAAAAGAACCTCAACCTAAGGCTCGCACCTTATATCAAAACTAACTCAAAGTAAATCACAGACTTAAAGTAAAATTTTGAGGAAAAAACATATCTACAGGATCTTGAGCTAGGCAAAAAGTTCTTAGACATGACACCAAAAGCACAATCCATAAAAAGCAAAGTGGAGGGGCACCTGGGTGGCTCAGTGGGTTAAGGCTCAGGTCATGATCCTAGCATCCTGGGATCCAGCCCACTGGGATCCCTGCTCATGGGGAGCTTGCTTTTACTTCTCCCTCAGCTGGCGGCTCTCCCTGCTTGTGCGCATGTGCGCTCTAACAAATAAATAAAATCCTTAAAAAAACTTTTTTTAAAAAGGAAAAGTTAATAAACTGGACTTCATGATAATTTAACATTTTTATTCTGAGAAAAACCCTGCTGAGCGAAGGAAAAGACAAGCTACAGACTAGAGAGATATATTTGCAAACCATGTACCCGAAAAGGTCTAGTAACAAAGAACTCTGCAAACGTAACAGTTAAAAAAGAAAAAAGAAAAAAAAAAAACAAGTAGGCAAAAGACTATGAAGAGACATTTGAAAGTAGGCAAAAGACTATGAAGAGACATTTCACCTGAGAGGATATACAAACGGCAAACAAGCAGATGAAAAGATGCTCAAGGGGAAATGCAAATTAAAATCACAATGAGGTAAAACTACAATGCTCAGAGGGACACCAGGCTGGCTTGGCTCTTGCGACTCTAGAGTTCAAGCCCCATGATGAGCGTGGAGCCTACTTAAAAATAAAAAGTAAATAAAATCACAATGAGCTATCAATACACATCTATTGGAATGACTGAAAAAATAATGTCAACACCAAATGCTGGTGAGGATGCAGAGAAACTGCTTCATGCACAACACAGGTGGGAATGTAAGATGGGTACAGGCACTGTTGAGGACTGAATTGTGTCCCCCCAAAATTCATTATGTCGCGGTCCCAACCACAATCTCAGAATGGGACCATTTTTGTGGGCTTTTGTTTTTTTTTTCTTTTGTTTTTTGTTTTTTATTGAGATAAGGTCTTTAAAGATGTGATTAAGTTAAGATGACAGCAAAGCCCTAATCCGATATGACTGCTCTCCTTATATGAAGAGGAAGAGACATCAAGGATATGAGCGCACAGAATGGCCATGTGAGGACACAAGGTAGCATTTGCAAGCCAAGGGAAGAGGCCTCAGAAGAAACAAAACCTGGTGACATCTTGTTCTTGGACTTTAGCCTCCAAAGTTGTGAGAAAATTAATTTCTGTTGTTTAAGGTATCCAGTCTGTGGTATTTTGTTATGGAAGCCCTAGCAAACTAATACAGCCACGCTGGAACACATTTTGGCATACAAGTACCATGTCATTTAACAATTGCACTCCTGGGCATTTATCCCAGAAAAATGAAGACACATTCACACAAAAACCTGTACAAAAATGTTACAGAGCAACCTTATATATAATAGCCAAAACCTGGAACCAACCCAAATGTTCTTCAGCAGGCAAATGGTTAAATCCACATCACTGAATATCACTCAGCAATAAAAAGGAATGAACTACTGACAGATACAAGCTGAGTGAATCTGCAAAGAATCACACTGAGTGAAAAAAGCCAATCCCTAAAGGTTCCATGTATGATTCTACTTCCATGATGTTCTTGAAACGACATTATAGAGACGGAGAACAGATTGAAAGTTGCCAGGACTTCAGGGGTAAAGGTGAGAGAGAAGTAGGTGAGACTATACAAGGCAACTTGATGGATCCCTGCGGTGATGGAAATGTTCTGTATTTTGACTATAGCAATGTCAATATTCTCCCTGTGATATTGTACTAGAATTCTGTTAAGACGTCACCAGTGAGTAAAGAGTATATACCTCTGTATTTTTTTTTAAACCACTAAACGTAGATCGACAATTACCTTTAAAAAAGTTTAACAAAACAGGGAAAAAAAAAACCACCCACATTCTAGAAAAACCCATCGGAGTACATGTGAATACATATGCTTATGTGTTTGTTATGATGGGAAAAGGTTCTAGATTTGGACCTGGTATCAAAACATCTCAATCCACTTACCTGTTTCACTTTGACTGTTGAGTGGTGAGGGCTTCGGCTTCTCTTACTCCGAGGAGACTTGCTTCTTCTCCCTGAGGACTTGTTTTTCTTTTTGGCTGGGGACCTTTTCAGAGCATGGTACACACAGGGTTTTATCTCAATTTCCCTTCCCCCATATAAATTCACTTCAAGTATCAGGCTTACCTACTAATACAAACAGCACATTTGTGAAGGGTTCTGCTTTTCACATTAGAGGAGGCGGACACTTCACTCTCCAGCCCTGACGTTTTCTTTGAGTTCCAGACCCACATACATGGCTACCTACTGAACCTTCTCACAGAGCATAATTCTTACTTTCTAATACCTCAAAACCCTTTCCTCCCTCAGTCTCTGCCATCTCAGTAATTGGTACCACCATCCACCCTGCTCAAGACAAAAACCTAGAAAACACCCTTGACTCTTTTTTTTTCCCTCTCACCACCAATAGCTCCCCACTTCCTCCCCCCACAACCACAGTGAGTTCTATGGTTCTATCTTCTCCCTCTCCCATCTCACTCCTACTACTCTCCTTGATCACTAAACAATTTCCCCCCTATTTCTAGAACAATCACATTAATTCTGCTTCAGGTTCTTTGAGCACATTGTTTCCTCGGCCTGGATCTTTATGAGGCTGGATTATTCTTATCATTGGGGTCTCAACTCAAATGGTGCCTTTTCTGAGGGGCCTTCTCTCACTTCCCTTCAAACTCTAGCACACTCCTGTTTTAGCTTCCTGGTTAACCTAATACTTGTTACCAACAAACTATTTTCTTTATCTGCTTGTTATTTTGTCTCAAGGCGAGAGCACATCAATTTCGCCAAGGCAAAGACAACTGTTCACCCTTGAGGCCCTGTACCTAGGGCAGGCTTTAGCATGCAGTAAAAACCATGCTGAAGGAATAAATTAAGGAGTCCAACAAGAGACAATTTCTCCTCCAAATCTCTACCAGGTAGATCGCCTAGGCTCTCAGCGTGGAAACCTTTTGGGGCAGATAATTGGAAAGGCAACGTCAGCACTCCGTTTGCAGGCAGATGGGGAAAATCTTTTATTTCAACTCTAACAGTGCTATCTTCTAGGCCCGGACGCGGCCAAGAGCTGGTCACAGAGATGAAGGGGCGGGATCCTACCCATTAGGCATTAGGCGGTTAACGCAAGTGACAGGTACCAGAGTAAATAAACATTCTTCAGCACAAGCACGACCGGCTCACTTCCACCACTTTAAGATTAAAATACAAGCTGCGGCGCGCAGCTTTCAAGGTATGTTTCTCACGCTAGCCCTGTCTCTTCTCAAGGAGCCAGACCCAAGTCTTCCCACTTACCGGCTACCTCCTCGGGCTCGGTTCCCGCGGTGACCAGGGCGACCAGGTTCGCCGGCCGGCGGGGACGCGCTACCGCCGGAGGAATCTGGGCGGCGGTGGGCGGGAGGCGCGGCTTCCGGGCTGAGGCGCTCCTGCTTCACCTTCACCACCACCGCCGCCGCCACCACGTCCCCGTCGCGGTGCCTCCGCCGGCTCCCCCGCTCCCGCTCGCTCTTTACCTCCTTCATGCTGAGATTCGAGCCGAGGGAAGGAAAAATAGACCCGTTGCGCTCCTCTCGCTGAAGGAAATGACGGACTTGACCCCTGAACTTCCGCTTCCGGGTGCGCGCTCTCCCAGAAACCCTCGCGGCGGAGATCTAAGCACGTGACGACCACTCCGCCGCAGGCCGGATCGCAGGCACTCGCTCGGGTGACGGGAATATTAAATGTCAAAAAAAAAACGTCGGGGAAACAGCTCCCCTGCAGGCTGTTTGTTGCCGCGTTATTAGTAATTAATAAACACAGAGACAATCTGAATGCCCAGCAGTAGGAAACTGTTCAGCCAACTGATGAACGGTCTGTCGCTCTGTGACAGATGGAGGAATCCCTGATTTGTTCAACAGAAGAAGCGGGACCGATAATGGTGCGCAAACTGTAATGACATTTAGGGTTGGAAATACGAAGTTAAGGAGAGAAGGAAATGAAATCACAGATAGTACTGCCCGTGGGCAAGTCATTAATATTTCCCCCTCTATTCTTGGACTTTATGTTATGCTGTCATTTCAACATTTAGTTAAAAACAAACACTTTAGGGCGCCTGGGTGGCTCAGTGGGTTAAAGCCTCTGCCTTCAGCTCAGGTCATGATCTCAGGGTCCTGGGATCCAAGCCCGCATCGGGCTCTGCTCGGGAGGGAGCCTGCTTCCTCCTCTCTGCCTGCCTCTCTGCCTACTTGTGATCTCTCTCTCTGTCAAATAAGTAAATAAAATCTTTAAAAATAAATTTAAAGGGACGCCTGGGTGGCTCAGTTGGTTAAGCGACTGCCTTCGGCTCAGGTCATGATCCCGGAGACCGGGGATCGAGTCCCACATCGGGCTCCCTGCTCGGCGGGAAGCCTGCTCCTCCCTCTCTCACTCCCCCTGCTTGTGTTCCCACTCTGGCTCTGTTTCTCTCTGTTAAATAAATAAAATCTTTAAAATAAAATAAAATAAATAAATTTAAAAACACTTTAAACATTTCTTTTTTTTCTTTTTTCTTTTTTTTTTTTTTTAAGATTTCATTTATTTATTTATTTGACAGACAGAAATACAGCCAGAGAGGGAACACAAGCAGGGGGAGTGAGAGAGGCAGAAGC
>PITA01030553.1:0-16340 GCA_004023965.1 Spilogale gracilis | reverse complement strand
GATAGATTTTATGAGGTTGAGAAATGTTCCCTCTATCCCTATACTTTGGAGAGTTTTGATCAGGAACGGGTGTTGTATTTTGTCAAATGCCTTTTCTGCATCAATTGAGAGTACCATGTGGTTTTTCTCTCTTCTCTTATTGATTTGTTCTATCACGTTGATTGTTTTGCGAGTGTTAAACCACCCCTGCATCTCTGGGGTAAAACCCACCTGGTCATGGTGGATAATCTTTTTAATGTATTGTTGGATCCTGTTAGCAAGGATCTTGTTGAGAATCTTGGCATCCGTATTCATCAGCGATATTGATCTGAAGTTCTCCTTTTTGATGGGGTCTTTGTCTGGTTTGGGGATTAGAGTGATGCTGGCTTCATAGAAAGAGTCTGGAAGTTTTCCTTCTGTTTCTTAGTAGTACTTTTTACCTTAAAAATCTAGTTTTGCCCATATTCATAATGCTATAGATTTCCTTGTGTTTGGATGGTCTGTTTTTTCATGATTTTTCATGATTTTACTTTCAAGATTAGGTGTTTCAGATTTGTTTTTTTTTTTTTTGTCTCATTTGGGGTTTCTCAGTTAGGTGGGATTCTCAACATAATCTAGCTGGATCCTTTTTTAAATTTGATCTTACTCTGATTTTTAACTGGAAATGTCAATGGACTTCCATTTTACATGACACATACATAGAGACACATTTGGATTTCACAATTTTATATTGCCCTTACTATTTTCCCTGCTTTCCTAATTCCTCCCTACCTCCCCTTTACCCTTTTTCTGAAAAACTGATCATGGTGAGGTTTTTATCTTCAATTATTTTTTCCTTCTACTTCTTCAAAAAAAAATAGGGTCTCTGTCTATTCAGTGGTCACTGAAAAATAGAGCAAACATGAAATCCTCAAAAGTCTAATCCTTTTAAAAATAGTTCCAGCTTTATTGAGATATTGACAAAAATTGTTTCTGATGTACAATGTGATGATTTTATATACATATACACTGTGAAATAATCACTACAATCTCTTACCTTCCCTTTGTTCACTACGAAGACTCTAAACACTCCAACTCCAACCACGCTCCTCTAAAACATTGTTACTATTTTCCAACATTATAATTCTTTCTACTTGGACTTTGATTCCACTAACTAGACATTATAGTTCCATCCCATATTGTTTCATATATTGCTTTTTACTCCTTAGAAATGCAAAGCCAGTGTGAACTTTTGAAAGGGGTATGAGACCCCAAGAGGTATGGTTCTGGCTACCATCATCTCTCACCTGGATTACTTCAGAAGCCTCTAATATGACTCTCTGCTTCTACCCTTGACTCCTCTAGTCTATTCTCAATAGAGTAGTCCACAAACAATTTAATAACAGGTCAGATCATTCACTCCCTTGACCAAAACTTGCAATCAAAACATTTCAGAGTAAGAGACAAAATGCTTGCCATGCCCTACAAAATCCCATTTGATCTGGGCTCCTCTTACCTCTGTCCTAACCTTCTCTGCACTCACTGCACTCCAGTCACACATACCTCTTTCTTGTTCCTTGAGTGCACATGCCTTTGTGTCCTGTGCAATAGGTCTTCCCTTTGCCTAGATTGCCCATCTCCCAGGTAACTGCATGGCTAATGCTCTGTCACCTCTATCAAGGCTTAGTTCAAAACTCATTATCTCAACAAGGCCTGGCAACCTTATCTAAAATTGTAACCCTTCTCCTCCAGCATTCCCAATATTCCTTACCCTGTTCAAGTTTTAATTCTTTCCATGGCATTTATCACACCTCCCTGCATAGTCTATAATCAATGAATTTACTATTCTTTAGTGTTTGTCTCCCTCCACTAAAATGCACACTTCACAAAGACAGAGATCTTTGTTTTTTCTCTACATATCAAGCGCCTAGAAATCCTGGCTTGCAATAGGTGTTCAATAAATATGTGTTAAATAAATGTGAGCAATTTCACGACAACAAACTGAACAGAAATGATGTGTAAAACATGTTGATCATTTCATTATACACAAACCATTTGCCCTATCTCTCTTAATCCTTTTCATGGGCTGAAGCAAGGACCCAGGACTGGCAAGACCCTTTTACCTATGCAAATAAGAACAGCACTCTAGGAAATGACACGGTATGATGGCTAGAAGCTTCATCTCTCTACAAAGGTTCTAGGATTTGCTTTATGGTTTCCATGGGGGTCATTCTCAGGGTGGCAAATAGAGTGCTGATTCTTTTCCATTTGCCCCTCTAAATCCACTCTCTGTCCATCTTCCCACTGCTTTCTGTCCCAGGATATGCTGACCTTTGTGGAGTATATCAAGCAGGCCTCCTTGCCCTCTGACTTCCTACTAATTTTGGCCGGTGGGAAGCAGTAGCAGGAGAGCAGAGAAGAGAAGAGAGATTTTGGAATCCTTATTCCCCAAGCTTGGCTAGAGTGCAGTAGGGGCTAAATTCATCTACCCACAGACCCTGTGTGGGGGGTGGGGCGGGAGCACTGGCAGAGTTACACTTTTCACTCGGTTCGGTTCTAACAACTTCCCTGCCTTTCTCCTTCAGGTCTGGTGGTGGCAAAGTGTTCCTTGCTCTTAACCAGCACTGAATACTTAACCACCTCCTGTGTTTCCCCGAACTCTGCCCACCCCGCTCTGTAAGCGGACACTTCATTTCAAACCACCCATACCCATCAGCCTGTCCAAACTCTTCAGATACTCTTTGGGACAGGTCACTGAGATCCTGAATGATAATCATAATGGCCAAGAGCACCAAAATCACTCTTGCCACTCTCATATTCCCCTAACCATAGAGATCATTCAGCTGTGCACCCTATTTCCCTCCCTGACCACCCAAGAATTCTTTTAAAAGTAACTCTGTAAGGTAGTTTTTAAAAAATAACTTAGTATTTTCTACTAAGGGGCATCTTTATTGAGAGTGGGAGTTGAAGGAACTGATACTTATTCAGGAATTGAGTAGTCATAATCCTTTGCAGTTATCTTTCCCACTTGAAGGGAAGATTGTAGCTCTAAATGGAACAGGAACAGAGTATTTTTAAGGCCTTTCTTTTTCTTCCCTGTCTTCCACCATATCTATGCCAAGGGGCCCAGGCTGTAAATCAAGTCTTGGCCCTCTTCCATCTCCTTATAAAGAATTTTAACATTAGTTCATCTAAATCTTTTATCTACTGAAATACTGCATGTGCCTGAAGGTGTCAGAAGGCTACCCAGAGAACATATTGTTTAAGCATTTGACTGTAGAAGTAGGAAAAATAGGGCATTTTCTAAATAAGATCTCAGGATTACTCTAATTTGTAGTTTATGTTATCACATGCATGAAACCTAAAATCCCCTAGAATGGGGCGCCTGGGTGGCTCAGTTGGTTAAGCGACTGCCTTCGGCTCAGGTCATGATCCCGGAGACCCGGGATCGAGTCCCACATCGGGCTCCCTGCTCAGCGGGAAGCCTGCTTCTCCCTCTCTCACTCCCCCTGCTTGTGTTCCCTCTCTGGCTGTGTTTCTCTCTGTCAAATAAATAAAAATCTTTAAAAAAAATAAAAATAAATAAAATCCCCTAGAATAAGAGCAGTTTAGATTAGAAATATAGAGGCAACTAGCTCAGTATTTCCTTTTCCTAATAATGAATTTTTCCTCTAAGATCCAGAAAAGATAACCAGGCATTCACTGCTTAGGCATTTCTAGCGTGTCAGGGAACTTCATCTGAGCTTTTAAATATTCAATTAACAATCCATTTATTATTTAAAAATTGTTTCCACCAAAATCTTCTCAACTAAAACATCCAGCAGCTGGATTCAGTAACCCTGTTACAAGGCAAAAGGTGTGTATCTAAGCAATCTTTCTCTTCTTCACGTATTTAGTCATTTCATTTCCAAGACTGAACATGGCACCTGGCACAGAATAGGCTACCAAAATTACTGAAGAATTTCAACGAATAAAACATTTCAGGACACCTACAGTATATCAGTATCTCTCCAGGTCCGCAGGACAATTATGCCCAATTCTCTTAATCTTCAACTGATGGTTTCTAAACACATTATAACTGATGGAACTCATCTGAACAAATTCAATTTGTATATGATCATCTAAAAATGTGATCATCAGGATTAAATAGCTTCAGAAATAGGTTGATAAAACAATGACAAAATGGGTCTACTCTTTATTTTTTTAGGTATTCTTTTTGTATTAATGGGATTTTAGTGTGTATTAGTATGGCTGACAACATCACCACTGTCTCACATAGAACTTGCACTTAATTAAAATAAGATTTTTAATCTATTCATTCACTAATTACCCAGACCATTGTAGACAGCGGGGGCACAGAATAAAGAAGACAAGCCAAGACCTGCCATTATGAACGTTCAAGGTTTTGAAGGGGTGATCCTATTTTAAAAGAAAACTGTACTAATGGATAAAAAGGACAATGAACAAAGAAGTACATAAATATTATAATGATCAGTAATAAGCACTATCAAAATAGCATAATGATCAGTATTAAGCATTATCAAGAAATTAAGTAAGGTAAAGAGTTAAAAAGGGATGAGAAATGGGGTGCCTGGCTGGCTCAGTCAATTGAAAAACAAGAGGCCACTTACTATAGCCAGCAAAAAGAGACTTAGGGGAAGGATGGTAGGAGATGAGTGGTAGGAAATGAACAACCAGATCCTGTAAGGTTCTGTGTATCACTATTACCAACTTCATTATTATCCCAGTTATTATGGAAAACCACTGTAGGGTTTTGTCCAGAATGATGTGATTTCTGGTTTACATTTAAACAAAAAAAAAATTTCTGGCTACACATTTTAAAGGGACAAGAGTGGGAAGAGGAAGACTTCTACAGTAGACCAGTGAGAAAAGATGAACATTTTGATAGGGTCTTAGCCCAGGTATACACGTTTTTTCATTAATCTCAATTAGAGTTTTACTGCTTTATTTATCATTTTTTAGAGAAAGAGAGAGCATGCACCTCCAAGAGTGGAGAGGGGAGGGGCAGAGGGAGAGAAAGAGTTTTAAGCAGTCTCCAGCTAGCACAGAGCCTCAATCTCACCACCCTGAGATCCTGACCTGAGCCAAAGTCAAGAGTCAGATGCTTAACCAACTGAGCTGCCCAGGTGCCCCACAATTAGAGTTTAAATTAAACTTATTTATTTTAAAATTGTTCCAGATTTCAAGTTGCAAAGATAGTAAAGAGAGATTTTATATAACCCAAACCCAGTTCCCCCAATTAGCAACTTATATTTGCAGGGTATTTTGTTACAACTAATGAAACAATATTGATATATAAATATTATTTAAGGCTCACACTCCTTTCAAATTTCTTTAGTTTTTTCTTACTATCCTTTTTTTTCTGTTCCATAATTCCATCTAGGAGAGTAATTTACATTTGGTTGTCATGTCTCCTTAGGCTCCTCTAGATTGTGACAGTTTCACCAAATTTCCCTGTTCTTTTTTAAAATCATTTTGATAGTTTTCAAGAATACTATTCAGGTCTTTTGTATGATTCCCTCAATTGAAAACCTGCAGCTTTACTTATCTGAGTTCTACTCATGATCAAACTTGAGTAATGAGTTTTTGGGAGGAGGACCACAGAGGTAAGGTACTATTCTCACCCTAGGGTATCAAGAGTACATGTTTCCAATATGACTTATCACTAGGGATGTTAACCTTGATTAGCTGGCTGAGGTAGTGTTTGTCAGGATCCTCCACTATAAAGTTGATCTTTTCCCCACTTTCCATACAGTCCTCTTTGGAAAGTAGTCATAATGTACAAACCACACTTACGGGTGGAGATTTAAACTCCACCTCCTTGACAGGATAATACAGTCACAGATATTTGAAATTCTTATGCACGAAATTTGTCTCTCCTCCCTTCATTTATTCATGCAACCACTTATTTCTATCAGTTTGGACTCATGGATATTTATTTCATACTTTGGGTTATAATCCAATATCATTTCTTTTTTATTTTGTTGCTCAAATTGTTTTGGCTTTGGCCACTGGGAGCTCTTTCAGGGGGCCCCTGTATCCGTTGGACATTTCCTCCATCACTGTTGCTGCTGCTGTTTTCACTTGCTTGTGCTTTGGGGGAGGTATTCTTCTAGCACTTCTTCACTTGTTGGTACTATAAGATACTCCAGGCTCATCTTTATATTCCATGGTCCAGCCCTAAAATCAGCCACTTCTCAAAAAACCAGAGCTCCTTTTACTAGAAAATGTTATTTTAAACAATCAAGAGTTGGGCATCATATGTTTATTTCTATCAGGGTATTAAAGACTCTATGCCAGCTCAGCTAATAGAAAAGTCAACTATTTTGTGTGTATAATAACCACATATCTACAGATATTTCAAATGCATCTCTTTGTATCCATATTAATCTAAATGTGAGTTCACTTTAGTGTCTCCAGATCTGATCCATTACCATATAGATCATTCCAGTTTTCACCACTTGTGTGCCAGTAACATTTGCACTTCAGTAAAAAAATTCAGTTGACTATACCTCTCATATATATTTTTCATTTTGACCCTTCATTCCATCTGGTCAAAATAATTTTAGTTCTTTGTTTTGTCAGCCACTGTATCTTTTATCCCAGAATGAACAATAGCTTAATCTGTGTATTGCCCAATAAACACCTGACAAGCATGTTAAACAGCTGAGTTATATGGACAGAGCCCTGAAGCAATTCCAGCAGAAACTTCCTGGGTAAATTCTGATTCAAGAATTGAGGCTTTCACCCACTTACATACTAGATAGATCATCCATACAGAAAATCAGGAAACATCGGCTTTAAGTGACACATTAGACCAGAGGGACTTAACAGATACATGTAGAACATTTCACCCTCACACTGCAGAATACACATTATTTTCAAGTACACATGGAGCATTTTCTATGACACATGGCATGTTAAGCCACAAAATAAGCCTCAATAAATTAAGGGAATACTGAAATCATATCAAGCAACTTTTCTGACCACAATACTATGAAACTTAAATTACAAGATGAAAACTTAAAAAACAGTGCAACAGGTGAAGACTAAACAACATGCTACTGAACAATGAATGGCTCAATGATAAAAGAGGAAATAAAAAAATACCTTGAGATAAATGAAAAATGGAAACACAACTTTTCAAAATCAATGGGATGTAACAACAGCATTTCAAAGAGGGAAGTTCAGAGCAAAACAGGCCTATCTCAAGGAACAGGAAAAATCCCCAATAAAAAAATCTAATTTTATATCCCTAAAATAGCTAGAAAAAGAAGGAGGGGGAAATCCTGAAAAATGGTTGAAGGAATAAAATACTAAATATCAGAGTGGAAATAATTAAAATACAAC
The DNA here is from genome assembly GCA_004023965.1 of Spilogale gracilis. Taxonomy (NCBI): domain Eukaryota; kingdom Metazoa; phylum Chordata; class Mammalia; order Carnivora; family Mephitidae; genus Spilogale; species Spilogale gracilis. Next base: position 9,011 of record PITA01030553.1, on the reverse strand, counting down.
CTAAAAAAATAAAAGATCAACGAAACTAAAAACTGGTTCTCTGGAAAGATAAAAATCAATAAACCTCCAGCAAGACACATTAAGTAAAAAGGAGAGAGGGCCCAAATAAAATCATAAATGAAAAAGAAGTTACAATTGACATCACAGAAATACAAAGACTCATTGAACACCACCAGGAATAAGAGATGCCAACAAATCACAAAACCTGTAAGAAATGGATAAATTCCAAGAAACACACAAACTTACAAGGCTGAATCTCAAAGAAATGGATAATCTGAATAGACAGATTATAAGCAACGAAACTGAATTAGTAATAATAATTTAAAAACTCTCAGAAAAGTAGAAGTCCAGTACCAGATGGATCACAGGTGAATTCTAGCCAACATTTAAAGAAGAATTAATACTTATCCTTCTCAAATTACTCAAAAAAAAAAACTGAAAAGAAGAAACACTTCCAAAATCCTTTTATGAAGCCCGCATTACCCTGACACCGAAACCAGGTAAAGATGCTACTACAAAAAATGAGAACTACAGGCTATTACCTCTGATGAACATAGATGCAAAAGTTCTCAACAAAGTATTAGCAAACTGAATTCAACAACCCATTAGAGGGATCATACATTATGATCAACTGGGATTTATTCTAGGATTGCTAGGATGGTCAACATCCACAAATCAACCAACATGACATCCCACATTAACAAAATGAAGGACAAAGATCATATGATCGCTTCAACAGATACAAAAAATACATTTGACAAAATTCAATATCGCTTTATGATAAAAAAAAAACCTTCAACAAAGTGGGTATAAAAGGAATATAACTCAACACAATCAAGACCATATATAACAAGACCACATCTAACATCATACTCAATGGTAAAAAGCTAAAGGCTTTTCTTCTTCTATTATCAGGAATAAGACAAGGATGCACACTCTCACTACTTTCATTTAACATAGTATTGGAAGTCCTATCCACAGTAATTAGTCAAGTAAAAGAAATAAAGTAATGCAAATTGGAACAGAAGAAGTAAAATAATCACTATTTGCAGATGATGTGTTACTATCTATAGAAAACCCAAAAAACACCACCAAGAACCTATTAGAATAAATGAATTCAGTAATGTCACAGGATACAAAGTACAAAGAAATCAGCTGTATTTCTATACACCAATAACAAGCTGTCAGAAAGAAAAATTAAGAAAATAATCTTATTTACAACGGCATCAAAAGAATAAAATACCAGGAATACATGTAACCAAATAGGTAAAAGACCTGTGCTCTATAAACTCTAAGACATGGATCAAAGAAATTGAAGACAACGCAAATAAATGGAAAGACAGACCACAGTCATGGATTCCAAGAATATTGCTAAAATGTTCATCCTACCGAAAGCTATCTGCAGACTCATTGCAGTCCCTATCAAAATACAAATGGCATCTTTCACAAAACTGAAACAGAGAATCCTAAAATTGGTCTGGAACTGCAAAAGACCCTAAATAGCCAAAGCAATCTTGACAAAGAAGAACAAAGCTAAAGGCATCATGGTTCCTGATTTTAAGCTATACTACAAAGCTATAATAGTCACAACAGTACGACACTGACACAAAAACAGACACACAGCCAATGGAATAAAGAGCCCAGAAATGAATCCACACATATATGGTCAATTAATGTAGGACAAAGGAAGCAACGATATTCAATGGGTAAGATGGTCTCTTCAGTAAATGGCACTGACACAAGTGGACAGCTATATGCCAAAGAATGAAACTGGATCACCATCTTACATCATACACAAAAATAAATTCAAAATGGATTGTAGACTTAAATGTAAAACTGAAACTGTAAAACTCCTAGGAGAAAACATAGGTAGTAAGCTCTTTCACACTGATCTTGGAAATACTGTTTTGGAAAAGTCCCCTGAGTGAAGAGCAACAAAAACTAAAATAAACAGATGAGATTACATCAAGCTAATAAGATTTTGCACAGCAAAGAAAACCATAAACAAAACAAAAAGGCAACTTATGAAGGGGAGAAGATACTTGCACATCATACATTCAGTAAGGGGTTAATATCCAAAATATATAAAGAATTTATACAACTCACTATCAAAAACAACCTAAGATTAAGAGTAGACTTAAACAGAAATTTTTCTCAAGAAAACATACAGATGGCCAATAGACACATGAGATGATGCTCAACATCACTAATTATGAGGGAAACACACATCAAAACCACAAAGAGATACCACCCCACACCTGTCAGATTGGCAGCTATCAAAAGGAGAAAAAAATAACAAGTGTCTGTGAGGATATGGAGAGAAGGAAACCCTTGTGCACTGATGGTGGGACTGTAAATTGGTATCACTACTGAAAATATTATGGAGGTTCCTCCAAAATTAAAAATAGAAATACCATATGACCCAGCAATTACAATTTATACTCTCCCCCCAAAAAAATCCCACACTCAACTGAATGAGTATATAAACCCTTGTATTCACTGCAGCATTATTTACAATAGCCAATATATGAAAGCAACCCAAGTGTCCATCAATAGGTAAGTGAATAAAGAAAATGTGGTACATACATACATAATAGAATATTACTCAGCCACACCAAAAAAATGAAATTTTGCCATTGGTTGGAGTACGAATGCACCTAGAGGTATCATGTTAAAAAAAAAAAAACAATTAGAAAGACAGATACCATACGGTCTTACTTATATGTGGAATCCGAAAAAAAACAACACAAACGAATAAACAAAAGAAAACAGAAACTGACTCAAAGATAGAAGAAACAAGCTACTGGCTACTAGAGAGGGGAAGGGTTGGGGAGGCAGGCAAAATAGGTGAATGAGATTAAGAGGTACGAGCTTCCGGTTACAAACTAAGTCATGGGGATGTAACATATACCATAGGGAATATAGTCAGCAGTATTTTAATAGCTGTGCATGGTAACAGATGGTAACTTATCTTATGGGGATCATTTCATAACATATAAAAATATCAAGTCAATATGATGTTACACCTCCAACTAATAGAATACTGTATACCAATTAATATTGAATAAAAAATTAAAACATCCAGCCCCCTTAAAAAAAAAGCATTGAGACTTTTATTTGGCTTTTCTACTATTTTCTATAATCTTTAAAATATACAAACAGGGTCCAGGAAGATGGTGGAAAGCCGGGTGACCCCATTTTGGGGAGTCCCCTGAAGTGAGCTCAATTCCTCTAAAAAACACTACAGGAACACTGTGAGCACCCATGATATCAGCCTGAAATGTAATATTTCACACTTGTGGATCACCACCGGGGACAAAGAGCATCGGCAAAGAGGTAGAGTGGAGGAGGAGCGATCCGAGGGATATCCAAAGACAAGGGGCGTGGGGTTGGAAGCCCACAGAGGCGACCCATTGGAAAGCAATACCCCAGCATGGAAGTGCTCTGTGTTTGGGGAACAACAGCAGATTGTGGTCTGATTCAAAGCAAACAAAAAAGGAGTGCCTAAGGAGCAGTTGGGGAAATGGGAATATAGATCTGCGGAGAGAAAGTGTGCCACAATGCTGCGCAAGGGAACATGGTGGAGTGCAGTCTATTTTTCCGCTGCTTTTTTCTTTTCATTTTTTTTTTCTTTCCTCCGCTGCTTTTCTCTGCCACTTCTCTCCAACCCATGGGCCAGGCGCAGACACCCCAGGGAAGGTGATTTTGCAGACTTGAGCATGATGAGCAGGGCCGCAGGATCTCAGTCCCTCCTGCGTAGGGGTGCACAACAGACCTCCTGGGCGGAGATAAGGTCACACAACCCAAAATCAGTTGTGGTTTTCATGGCGGGGGCTTCGGACATGAATCAAACCAGCATCTGCAGCTGCACCGAGTTGTGACAGGCGGCCAAGGGAGAAGATACAGGGAGACGCTCTGGGCCCCCCCATCATCCAGAGGGTTGCTAATTAGGGGCTCTCTCTGGGAAGGAGTTCTGGGCGCAGACATCCTGCTCCGACCTGACTTCCTGAACAGCTGCAAAAGGCCTCAAAAGAACAAACCCTCCAGAGAACTAAAGCCTGACAACCTGGTTGCCATGGAGCCCAGTCCCTAGGAAAAGGGCGGAGAGACGCAGCCCAGGTAGAAGGGACTGAAAAACAGCGCGGCAGGCCCTGCCCCCAGAAGGCAAGCCAGAAGCACAAGAGGACAACACCAAAACTGTAAAACCCCAACGTTGAGGGGAAAGGCAAATAGTAAGCTCCTGGTACTACCCCAAAAGCTGTATTGTTATAGATACAGTTTTTCACCTTATTTGCTTTTTTAATTTTTTTCTATTTTTACTTTTAAAGTTTCCACTTAAACTTAAAAATTCATTCTCACGGTTTTGGTTCTTTTAATTTTTAACACACTTTTTATCACAACGTGATACTTAATACAACACTCCATAATAATTTTTTACCTTGAAATTTTTTGAAACACATACCTGTGTTTTCTGTTGTTGTTGTTCCTTCTTGTTTGTTTGGGTTTTTTCTGTTTTTTCCTTTCTTCTCTCTTCTTTCCTTTATTTTTTCTTTTAAATATATATAGTTATAAGCTTCAAGGTAATCCCGCATCCCTATTCAATACTACCCCGATATACAAACCAGTTCTAATCTCCCTATATCTTTAGAAAGTGGATTCCTCTAACAATAATAACAAGACAAACCCGGAAGGATCTGAAATACTTTCCTTGCCCACAGGGAGTGTCTGCCCTCACATCCCCACCCCAGTCTGTCAGTGTTTCTGTGTAATTGTTTTTGCCTTTGTATTATATAAATACTGGTCTTGGGGGTCAAACAGGTTGGGATTAGCTTTTTGATCTCTTCATTTACTCTTGATGGCCTTTTTCCTTACCCTGTAGTAGTTTTGTACCATATAAATCCTACCACTGGGCCCCACTCTGGCAGGGTTTTTTTTTTCCTTCCTTCCTTTCTCCCATTCTCTTTTTCCTTCTTCTTCCTTTTCAGTGGTGAATTCTGATTGCTCCAAAACCTTCCAGCGACCAATTCACCTAGATAGTGGCTGATACATTTAGCTATACACGCCCTCAACAACTCCTCACCACAGTGACTCGGAGGAGGAACATCCAACAGAAGAAGAACCCTGAGACTGCAACCTCGGTCACAGAATTACTGGAAATGAACATAAACAATATGACAGAAATGGAATTCAGGGCACCAATCATCCAAGCAATGGCTAATCTAGAAAAGAACATTAGTCTCAAAATTGAAGCCATAATAACAGAAGTGAAAGCCGAGGTTAGAAAGGCTATTAATGAGATACAATCTAACTTAAATATGCTAACAGCTAGAGTAAGTGAAGCTGAAGATCATATTAGTTACTTAGAAGACAGATGGATTAAGAAGGAGGAGCAAGAGAAGTCTTGGAGCAAACAGCTAAAATCCCATGGAAACAGAATAAGGGGAAAAAAAGGATGCCATGAAACACTCCAATATCATAATTATTGGAATCCCCAAAGGAGTTGAGAGAGAGAGAAGCCTAGAAGATATAGTTGAACAAATCATGGATGAAAATTTCCCTAATCTGGGGAATGAAACTAATATACATGTCCTAGAGGCAGAGAGGACACCCCCAAGATCAATGAGCCCAGAAAAACCTCCAGGCACATAATTGTGAAATTCATGAATCATAAGACCAAAGAATATGTCTTAAGGGCAGCTACAGGGAAGCGATCCCTTACCTATAGAGGAAGGACCACTAGAATAATGTCAGACCTATCCACAGAAACCTGGCAAGCCAGAAAGGGATGGCAAGACATATTCAAGAAACCACATGAAAAGAATATGCAACCAAGCAAAATGACTTTCAGAATGGAAAGAGAGATAAAGAGCTTCCAGGACCGCCAAGGTCTAAAAGATTATGCAACCACCAAGCCAGCACTACAAGGAATACTACGAGGGGTTCTATAAAAGAGAAGCGAACCCAAGAGTGACACAGAACAGAAATTTACAGAGGTAATCTATAGAAACGTGAACTTCACAGGCAACATGATGTCAATAAAAACGTATCTATCAATAATCACTCTCAATGTGAATGGCCTAAATGCTCCAATAAAAAGGCACAGGGTTGCAGACTGGATAAAATGACAGGACCCATCTATATGCTGTTTACAAGAGACACATTTTGAATCTAAAGACACTTCCAGATTGAAAATGAGGGGATGGAAGACCATCTTTCATACCAATGGACCTCAAAAGAAAGCCAGGGTAGCAATTCTCATATCAGACAAATTGGATTTTAATATAAAGACTGTAGTCAGAGACACAGAAGGACACTACATCATTCTCAAAAGGTCTATACACCAAGAAGATCTAACAATTGTAAATATTTATGCCCCCAACATGGGAGCAGCCAACTACATAAGCAAACTGTTAAGCAAAATAAAGAGTCATATTGATACAAACACATTAACTGTAGAAGATCTTAACACACCACTGTCAGCAATGGACAGATCATCTAAACAGAAAATCAACAAAAAAATAAGAGCCTTGAATGACACATTGGACCAGATGGATCTCATAGATATATTCAGAACATTCCACCCTAAAACAGCAGAATACTCATTCTTCTCAATTGCACATGGAAATTTCTCCAGAATAGACCACATACTAGGTCATAAATCAGGGCTCAACTGATACCAGAAGATTGAGATTATTCCCTGCATATTCTCTGACCACAATGCTATGAAACTGGAACTCAACCACAATAAAAAGTTCAGAAGAAAATCAAGCACTTGGAAGCTGAAGACTATCCTGCTGAAGAATCTGTGGATCAACCTGGAAATCAAAGAACTGAAACACTTCATGGAAACCAACGAGAATGAAGATACATAGATCCAAAACCTATGGGATACAGCAAAAGCACTCTTAAGGGGGAAATACATAGCCATCCAAGCCTCACTCAAAAAAATTGAAAAGTGCCAAATACATCAACTCCCATTACACCTTAAAGAAGTGGAAAATCAACGAAAAATTAAACCAACCCCCCACAGAAGATGGGAAATAATTAGGATTAGAGCAGAGATGAATGAATCAGAAACTAGAGATACAGTAGAACACATCAACGAAACTAGAAGCTGGTTCTTTGAAAGAATCAATAAGAGTGATAAATCATTGGCCAAACTAATCCAAAAGAAAAGGGAGAAGACCCAAATTAATAAAATTATGAATGAAAGGGGAGAGACCATGACTAACACCAAGGAAATAGAAATAATCATCAGAAATTACTATCAACAATTATATGCCAATAAGTTTAACAACCTAGAAGAGATGGATACATTCCTAGAAACCCATAAACTTCCAAGACTGAAACAGGAAGACATTGACGATCTGAATAGACCTATATCTAGTAACAAGATTGAAGCAATGATCAAAAACCTCCCCCAAAACAAGAGTCGAGGACCAGACGGATTCCCTGGGGAAGAAATAACACCTATTCTCTTGAAGCTCTTTCAAAAAATAGAAACAGAAGGAAAACTTCCAGACTCTTTCTATGAAGCCAGCATTACCTTAATCCCCAAACGAGGCAAAGACCTGATCAAAAAGGAGAACTTCAGACCAATATCTCTGATGAATATGGATACCAAGATTCTCCACCAGATCCTTGCTAATAGGATCCAACAATACATTAAAAAGATTATCCACCATGACCAGGTGGGATTTATCCCAGGGATGCAAGAGTAGTTCAACACTCACAAATCCATCAGTGTGATAGAACAAATCAATAACAGAAGAGAGAAGAACAACGTGGTACTCTCAATTAATGGAGAAAAGGCACTTGACAAAATACAACATCCGTCCCTGATCAAAACTCTTCAAAATATAGGGATAGAGGGAACATTCCTCAACCTCATAAAAATCTATTTATGAAAAATCCACAGCGAATATCATCCTCAATGGGGAAAAACTGACAGCGTTCCCTCTGAGATCAGGAACAAGACAAGGATGCCCACTCTCACCACTACTATTCAACATAGTGTTAGAAGTCCTAGCAACAGCAATCAGACAACACAAAGAAATAAAAGGTATTCAACTTGGCAAAGAAGAAGTTAAACTCTCTCTCCTTGCAGATGACATGATACTCTGTGGAAAACCCAAAAGACTACCCCCAAACTACTAGAACTCATACAACAATTCAGTAATGTAGCAGGATACAAAGTCAATGCACAGAAATCAGTTCCGTTCTTATACACTAACAATGAAAATATAGAAAGGGAAATCAGAGAATCGATTCTGTTTACCATAGCACAAAAAAACCCATAAGATACTTAGAAAAAAAATCTAACCAAAGAAGTTAAGGATCTGTACTCAAGGAACTACAGAACACTCATGAAAGAAATTGAAGAAGACACAAAAAGATGGAAGAGCATTCCATGCTCATGGATCGGAAGAATAAACATTGTTAAAATGTCTATGCTGCCCAGAGAAATCTATACTTTCAATGCCATTCTGATCAAAATTCCACCAACATTCTTCAAACTGTTAGAACAAATAATCCTAAAATTTATATGGAACCAAAAAAGACCCCGAATTGCTAAGGAATTGCTGAGGAAAAACAAAACTGGGGGCATCTCGTTACCAGACTTCAGGCTTTTTTACAAAGCTGTGATTACCAAGACAGCATGGTACTGGCATGAAAACAGAGAAATAGACCAATGGAACAGTGTAGAGAGCCCAGATATGGACCTACTAACTAATGGTCAAATCATCTTCGACAAAGCAGGAAAAAATATCCAGTGGAAAAAAGTCAATCTCTTCAATAAATGGTGCTGGTTCTGGGAAAATTGGACAGCTACATATAGAAGAATGAAACTAGACCATTCTCTTATACCACACACAAAGGCAAACTCGAAATGGATGAAAGACCTCAACGTGAGGCAGGAATCCATCAAAATCCTGGAAGAGAACATAGGCAGTAACCTCTTTGACATCGGCCACAGCAACTTCTTTCAAGACACGTCTCCAAAGGCAAAG